>PVIU01002386.1:0-55975 GCA_004026605.1 Ondatra zibethicus
TGTAAATACAAATCTCTGTATTAACTGCTACTTACCTCAAAAAGAGTTTGTTCAAAGTTGAGAGCAATACAAATCTGTGGATATAAACAAATACTGAGAAGTCAGTTTGATAGAATGGCCATTTAACATAACAACAGTAGGCTTCCCCACCCTGGCCTCCAGACCCTGTGATATCCTGGGTCATGAACTTTTGACTAGGCTTACTGTGCCAGACATGAAGACATGGCATACAGTCAGTTCATAGTTTCCTGTATAATTCTTTGATTCTTATTAAGTCAGTATTACTATTTCATGAAGACGTGAAATCCTTCCTATGTATCATGCCTCAGAGCCAATCAGAAAGTGGTTGGTTACCCTATAGTCTTCATGCCACTATTGCACCAGTGGGCACATCTTGCTAAGCAGGTGAGTACTAAAACATGCAAGGTTCCACACAGAGACCATTGATTTATTTCCCCACCCACCAGACACCTGAATAGCACCTAAAATTATTTTTTATATTGATCTTTCAATCCTGGGGAACTCATTTATTAGTTCCAATAGATTTTTAGTGGATTTCATGGGATTTTCTATGAGATTCTATTGACTAAAAATAAAAATAGATTGTAGCCCTTGCTCTGAAATCTTGATGGCCTTTGCCCCATCATTTCCTTGTCTCTAGTACGATGTTATATAGAAGCAGCAAAAGGTGAATGACACTCTCGTCTCCGTCTTTAGGGGAAAATGCTCAATGTTGGTTACTGAAAATGATATCAGCTGTGGGCCTTTATGATGCCCTTTTTCAGTATGAAAAAGAGTTTTATTCCCAGTTTTCTGAAAGCTTTTTATCTTGAAATGATACTGGATTTTGTCAAATGCTTTTACTGACCTTCCTGGGATGTTCCTGCGGATTTTGTTTTCATTCTGTTAGCATGGTGTTATTCCATTGATGGTTTTCAGATGTTAAACCAACCTTAAAATCCCAGCAGAAACAGAATTGGCCATGGTGAAGAATTCATCTACCTTACATATTACCGGGGTTTGGTGAGGAGTAGTGTGTCTCTTTTCACAAAGAATACTGGTCTCTTGTTTTGTTGTTTTATTTTGTTTTGTTTTTGTAACATCTTTGGTCTATAGTTTTTGTTTGTTTGCTTGCTTGGTTTTGCTTTTGTAACATTGTTGCCTGGTTTTGGCATCAGTGTAACACAAGTCCAAAAGAACAGGACCAAGCTTGGAAGATGTTTGGTTTTCTTGTCTTGTTTATTTTTGTTTTTGTTTTGTTTTCCCCATTACAAAGAATTTGCCATTAGTTCTTTAAATATTTGGTGAGATTTCACCTTGGAATCCATCTACTTGGGCCAGATATTTTCTCTGAGGAAGTTTCTGGATGCCATTCAGCTCCTTCATCTGTCATCTTACCACATTTTGTCTTGACTCGATTGCTCTAGTCTGTGTTCCAGGGATTTCTCCACTCTGTCTACACTATCTAACCTGCTGGCATACAGTCAGTTCACAGTTTCCTGTATAATTCTCTGGTTCTTATGAAGTCAATATTAATATTTCATCATTTACTGTAAATTTTGCTTTATTTTTCTCTCAGTTTTATTGGTAAGTCTGGGCTAAAGTTTTGTCATGTTTGTTGACCTTTTATAAACTAGTAACTTCATTTTCAGGTTTTCTCTCTATTTTATTGGTCTATTTAATTTATCTTCATTATAACTTTATATTTTCTCCTTCCTTGATTAATTTTCACTTAACTTTTCTCTCATTCTTAATTTCTTCTATTTTTTAAGAGGAAATTGCTCATTTTATTTAAAGTATTTGTTGCTATTTCCATATGAGCATTACTTTAACGACATTTAACAAATTTTGGCTGTGATTTATTTTTCAATCTATTGGTTACCTAGGAGTATAATATTTAACTTCTACATACTTATTAATTTTTACATTTTTCCTGTACTGTACCATCCGTGCTACTATGTGTACTACAGTACTATACCCATCGTGTGGAGCCTGCACTACAGGATGGTTCGTGAGTCTCGGGCAAGGGCCTGGAGATTTAAACACACAAAGACACACAGATACAGACAGAGACAAGGGTCATCCTTGAGAAAAGAATGCCAAGAATGCCCCCTTTATTGCGCTCAGGGGCAGCTTATATAGGACTCTGGCCACG
This sequence comes from Ondatra zibethicus, assembly GCA_004026605.1. Taxonomy (NCBI): domain Eukaryota; kingdom Metazoa; phylum Chordata; class Mammalia; order Rodentia; family Cricetidae; genus Ondatra; species Ondatra zibethicus. The sequence continues at coordinate 2,156 of PVIU01002386.1, forward strand.
CCCCAGCTCTTGGGATCTTTCAGCTGCAGACTCATCAGAACCCACTCCCCTGCCATCAGGGTCTCGCACTCAGAGAAGCAGCAGGCTGCTCAGAGCAAAGGAAAACAAGTTGTTTACAGGAAATTCAGGGTGTGGTGGTCCACAGTCCCCAGCACTGTACTTTTGATATCTGATTTAATTCCATCATGATCAAAGAATACACTCTTATGATTCATTAAGCCATTTTAAGTTTGAGATTTTTAACTATTCCTTTTTAAATTAAAATATAATTACTTCATTTCCCTCAGTCTTCTTTCCTTTCTCTATCTCCCCCATGATTCTCTCACCCCCTTGAAATTTCTGGTCCCTTCTTCTTTAATTGTGTTAGACACAAATAGATATGTATGAATAAATATATAAATACAACCTTGCATCTTCCTTAGACAGCCATATTGGTAAGACAGAATGGGTGCTGGTTTTCTTTAATTTCTAAGAGACACAATTCCACAGGAGCTCTTCTGGTTTTCTGACTCTTACAGGTTTTCAACGCCTCTCCCGTGACGTTCCCTGAGGCTTGGGTGTAGGAGTTATGTTAGAGAGCTACCAAATGGTGCTAGGCATCCATGATCTCTGCATTGCAACAGCTGTGATTTTCTGTAACGGCCTCTGTCTGTTGCAAAAAAAAAAAAAAAAAGCTTCTTTGGTGGGGGTTGTGAGGTACACTTATCTGTGGGTATGCAGATAAGTATTTAGAATACAGATATGGTTTATGTTGGTCTAGTAAAGTGGAGGCAGTGGGTTTTCCTCTAAGGTCCATGGCATCACTAGCCCCAGGTAGTTGGCTAGGTTTCGGGTACTTGGCATGATATCCCACTTGTTGAGACAGCCTTAAATCTAATTAGACAGCTGTTGGTTACCTCCGAGATATGAGTGCCACTGTGGCGCCTTTATAGCTATCTTGCCATGCTGGTCCTTGCTGTGGTTCATGGGTGTCATAGCTATGTAGTATGGTTTGTTGTTTCCCTCCCTTGGTAGCTTGCATAGCACCTTCGAGGACCATAAAAGTGAGAGTCACAGTAATAAAAATAGTATTGGCACACACACACACACACCAGACATTTAGAACAATAGAACAAAATAGAAGATGAAACATGAGCACACATAACCACAACCATCTGATGCTTGACAAAGATGCTAAAGACACTGAAGATAGCTTCTCCATCTGTAGTTTAGGAACCTGAACATCCACATGTAGAAGAATGAAATTAGATGCCTATCCATCAACTGTCACAAAAATTAACTCCAAGTGGATCAAAGGCCTCAATGTGAAACTCTGAAACCGCTGAAAGACAACCTAGGCAGCACCCTACAAAATACAGGTGTAGGAAAGGAGTTTCTCTGAGTAGGACTCTGTTTGTTCAGGAATTAAGGCCAACGATTGACAAACGGTCCATCATAAATCTAAAAGGCTTCTCTATGGCTAAGGGAACAATCACAGGGTGAATAGACACTTGCTCATCAATGTTTATTATTGCCCCACTCACAACAGCTAGGAAATGGAAACAAACGTCCTACAACAGATGAATAGATGAGAATGTGATGCACATACACTACGGAAAATACTCGGCTGCGAAGAAGAATGAAGTCGTGAAACTGGCAGGCAGATGGATAGTATTAGGAAATATTATACAGCACGAGATAACCCAGACCCAGAGAGACAAATGCTGCATATCCTCTCCTATCTGTGATTCCAAGCTCCAAATTTCCAGATGTGCATATGTAACACCTGAAGTGACTGCAGAAACCAGGGCAGTAAAAATGCACCCTGCAGTGGGGAGGAAGTGCTGGAGCTGGGAAGGGCAGGATATAGTTGTATGAAGAGGGAAACAGGGACAATTGAAGGTGGGCTTTAATTGGGATGGAGGTCAATACAGAAGGAGAGGGAGGGAGGAGGGGAAGTAATATTAAGGATGTTTGGAAAAGCCATAAGGAATCATTTTACTTTTCATTTATGCAAAATTACATGTAATTGTATGTGTATGTGTGTATCTATAAGTGTATGTGTGTATCTATAAGTGTATGTGTATCTATACCTATACATATACAGATATAGTTTAAGTGAAGTTATCACACTTGAGCTTTCCACAAGAGCTGTAGACTATCTAACAAAAACCCTGGTATCTAAATTACCAGGCATGAGAAACCCTTTAGAGTTGTTGGCCAGAGGAATCTGAGACTTCCAAACCAATACAGGCTATTTCTGTTGTCCTTGGTAGCCTCCCGGAGAAGGTAAGTTCCTGTTACTAAAGATACTTCTGAAATTGGATCCAGGAGATACAAATTTCAGAATCTGACCTGAAATTTAAGATTTTAAACAACATTTTGCTACCGATTGTTAATTGTACAAAATAACTGGATTTTGAAAGACTGTTATACATGTACACAATTCACCCTGATCGCCTACATTCCCACTGTCCTCTCACAGGAACCCACAGGCAGCTGCTCTTCCTCTCTCCCAACCTCCCCACCCGTATTATGTATTGAGTGAAACTTAGCAAACACAATTTATTTCCATGTGTTCTAGGAAATTTATTTCACTATAGTACCCTTTTTCCTTCCTTTTTTGTGCTATTTTGATACAGACTACATCCTCAGAATTACTGCCTTCTGACATTGTCTTCTACATTAAATAGAGGAAGAAAGGTATAGGAAGAGTACATGTATGTCATCTTTCACACTTATCCATGAACTTATTACTCTAGCCTAAAGGAAGCCCTTTATATTTCTTGTGGATCAAGTCTCCTTAGGAAACTGCTCAAAATGTCTTGTGACAAGGGGTTGGATTAAGTGGGTTCGGTGAGGTCTTTGATGGTAGCTGTAGTTTCCTTGACTTCATGGAAGGAGAGTCCTGAATTATCCATACCCATGTTTCTTGGGCTTCTCGCTGACTCCCCAGCTAGCTGCTGTGAATGTCCCTCAGTTGCTGGCTTTCTTCTTTTCTTGCACTGGCCTTCCATCCAAGAAAGAAGACTCTTTGGATCTCCAGGTCTACTGTAAGACTTCAAATGTACCACTGTCCTGAAGGTGCCTTTTGGATTGAGACCTGAAGGACCTTCTGCTTGCTGGGTCCTTTCACTCAGAAGCCTCCTGCTAGATGGAGACACTCTGGGTCAACCCTGGCCCTTGACCCTGATGATCCCAAATCATTGACTACATATGATGCTTGAGCAAGTAAATCCTTCGATTGTCCAATTGTCTCTTTGATGTAGAGGTTGACCATATTCTTCCCCCTATTCCAGTGGACTTCAACATTTGGCAACTGTGATAGCTAACCTTGTCTTTTAACTTGATACACCTAGCAAGAGGGAGCCTCAACTGAAGAACAGTCTCTATTGGATAGGCCTGTGGCCGTGTCTGTGAAGCTTTTCTTAATGGCTAATTGTGTTAGGAGGACCTATTACTCCATGTCTCTGTTTGAGTTCCTGCCTTGGGTTCCTGACCTGGCTCTCCTGATGATGGGCTGTAAGGTATGAGGCAAAATATCCCTTTCCTCCCCCAAGTTTCTTTTGGTCATGGTATTTGCCTCAACAACACAAGCCAAACTAGAACAACAGCTGTCTGTATAGACTTCTGGCCTTCTGGATTTCTGAAGAACAGGTTTCTTTTTCCTGATGGTGAACTGGCCTTTTCCTAGAGGACTTAGAAAAGCACAGGGGGCTGTTTGGTTTTCACAAGCCCATTGGGGAGAGTGTGGTTCCTCTCTGTGCTGTGGTATTCAATACAATGAATGGCTCATTGGAATGAATGTGTATCCCCTTTATTTCCATAACAGGGTTCACGTTTAACCCTCCAAGGAGTCTGCCCACTTTGTGGGGCTTCCTCTGTGAGATGCCCGGAGATCAGCACAATGGTCCATCAACAAGTATTTTTCTGATGAATGAATGATTTAAGTTTATTATGTACAGAAAAGCGCACAGACATATGCCACCTTTGAATCACATTTAGCAGACGCTTCTGACTCTAGCCGTGGTCAAGATAAATTTAGACAATGGATATGTGTGCTTATATAAGGAATTCATAGCATGGCATGGTAGAGATAATATAGAATTTTGAAAAAGAAGACTTTTTAAAGTTCAGTGGGGTAAAGATAGAAATTCACTTTTTCCTTCCTGGCATTAAGTCTTCCTAATGCAAATCATTTAAATATGCAGATCCTCAAACCCTGCGACTTGCAGTCTTTATATAGAGAGCTCAGGGGGAAAGGGCGGGGGGAGGGGGGGAAGGTGACTCCCTGCTGTGTGGCTACAGAACAGGGCTGGAGAATGGTCCTGATTAGAGCCCATTGGGATGACCTGTCTAGGGGAAGAATCAAAAGAGAAACCAGAAATACCTCTATGCAACCCAGCCCGCCATGTTTCCTTTCATCGCATTTTCTTTTCTCTGGCTGTCTTCACTCCAGCTCTGGGTGCCAACAAAAAGGTATGCTTTCTAAATTAGGGCTCATCGGCAAAGGCTTTGAACACATACCTCCCCCCTCAAGTCCCTGGGAAGGATTTTCATATAAGAACTTTCATATTTCATTAAATATACTATATTTTCATAACAAGCATTTGTCAAGGTGGAGTCTCATGGGTCTGCTGCGCATGCTCTTCCTGAACAAAAGCACCCCCCAGACTTCATTCCCATCCATTCACCTAAGGAACTGGCCGGCCGTCCAGCCTACTCCCGCAGTGAGCAACAGCAATATGGGCACTTCCAGATGGTCTGCCCTTTTGATGTTCCACAGTTGGGCATCCAAAGTCCTGCCTGCCTTCTCCGTGTTCTTGTTTCTGCTCCTGCCACCCCATTGAGACATTCTGGTACTTACTCTGGATGCAGAGGGCACTCTGAGCTTCTGCCACCGGCTCCTGTCATTCTCTGTCAACTCTAGTCACCCTCATTTTGTTTCCTCTTCACAGCCCATTAACCATAGCTCTCAGAATCTTTGGAGGTTACCCACAGTCCTGACCCCTGGCTCTAGGTATCATGTAGAAAGAGACCAAGACTTGACAAAAAAGAATGAGCCAACCTATGCCTCTCTCCATCCCCTGTCACCTTTCCAAGAGATGATTCTTGAAAGGGTGGAAAATCCCAAGACATTTCATCCATATATATTTTTAAGTTAATTCTGCAGACTGCTGTGTTGGTGACATTTCCTTCAAACTGCAATAACTAACCTGTCACAGCCCTACAAATGCTGACAATACAACACCATGTGGGGTTGACTTAATAAACCTCATTTACATTCATTTTGATTCACTCAGGCGTTGAAAAACATTTCACGAGAAAAACTAGGAACCTCTCCAAGGCGACATGATGTTTTGCTAATACTATATGAACAGACTTAATAGGCAGCATATACGAAAACATGCATTTCTTAGGTTATTAGCAAACTCAATACTTACCTTTTTTTAAAGCACTTAAAAATTATTCCTTTGAATGCTAAACTTCTAAGCTGTGAAATGTGTCAACATTTACAGTTTTTCTGTTGAATAGGTAGATAAGAACATGGTTAACCCTTTCCTTTGATCTGTGAATGTGGACAAATGTTTGACCTCTCTGTATCTCAATTGCTGTATGAGTTTCATGGAGAACTTCATAATGCCTGTTTACCTAAGTGTATTAGTCAGTTATTATTGCAATGATGCTGAATAACAAATAACTCCTCAAATTAAAGTGACATGATTACAAGTACTTATTTCTAGTTTACAGATACCCATGGAGAGAACCAGCTGTAGGTTGTTCTCAGCTGTAGGTTGGGTATAAGTCTCATTCTCCTTGAGTCAGTAGGTTCCTAGTCATGTAACTCTATAAACAGATGATGAAAACACAGGAGACAAGCCAAATTATAGAAGTGTACAGGGAGCCCCTGCACACCTCTTTTCTAAACACTACATTGGTCAAAGTAGCAAGGCCAAGAATAAATCAATATTTCCTTCTACTCTGGTAGGAGCTACTTCAAGGCCGCATGGGAGAAGGAAGGAATGAAGAACTGGGACTACTCATCAAAGTGTCTCACAGAGTATGCTGAGCACAGATGATGTATGTGCATGCTCCATAAGTCACACTGTTTGGCTGAGGGTAGATATTGTGACATCCAGGTGTGATTGCTCTGCCTACCTGATACCTGGTTTGTATGAGGAGCTACCTTCCTCCAGCCACCCAGCCTTCTTGAGATCCTACTTCCTCCTTTCTTTCATCTGCCATGTTGTATCAGGAGAGAAGGCTCTATCTAGAGAGGGCAATTGCCTGCCTTCTCTGCTTCAATTTCCTTGTCCTCCCTGACTTCAGATTTTCCCATTCTCTGCCCGCCCTTTCTCTTAACCAGAGGCCTCCTTGCTACATTGACGCAAATGCCACCCTTGGATTCTGCTCCTTAGCCTACAGCTTTCAGCACGTCGCTTCTCTGCCCCAAGTCAGATAACTAAATGCAAAGGCTGAGACAGGGGCTTTTGTACAAGTGATTAACAGGCAGAGGACTCTCAGGAGTCTCGTAGGGACTCTTAGAGAGGACACAGGGAAGCCTGGAAGAAGGAGACAGACGTGGATAATGGTTTCAGGGAGTCTAACCTTCATCTAATCCCAGAAGGAGCATAACTTACAGCAGGGAAGTTGTTCCATCACGAGACAGGAGCACAGTTGCTGACTTTCCTTGCAGTGTGTCCACGGACCATCCACTCCCAAAGCACAAGAGCACCTTGAAATGAGATTCCCTGTGTGAGCCAGTAGCAGTGTGACCTATATCACCAGAGGAAGGGGTGGGGACCAATCTAGCAGGGATATCTCCATGAGGCACCAGGAGTGTCTGCCATATCTTTATTAAAAGTGTTCATTATTTCCTCCTAAGTGTCAGGAGGATTACTTGTTATTTGGGACATTCCATCCTGAACCACCTTGCTTTTTATTTCACTGGCTCCTCCCATGTAAATGTGGCTCTAACTAAATCCAAATGCTTATTGTCTCGGTCTCTCGACCTTTAATTGTGTGACTGTTCTTTCTTGAAATATACTTCCTACCCTCTCCTGTCCAGCATCAAGTTTTATGTCTCTGCGGGATTTCCAGCTTCTCTGAGAGGTTCAGAGAGGGAAAATTTTAAAAACAGAGGAAGAGTCATCATCGTACATCATAAGAGGAAGTATGAGGACAGAAGCACACGCCTTCCTAGAGTAAGAAGACTTACCAATTATATCTGATACTTAAATTTTAGAACAGCAGATGTGAAGAGAAGCATCTATGTCAGAAGGCTACACAGGAAGTTAGAAGGCAGCCAGCAGATGGTATCAGGAAAACACCTTAGCACCTGTGCTGTTAAATATGCAACACAATGATCAACTCCAAGATATTCAAGAGCCAAAAAGCCAACAGACCATCGAAGAATGGGTGAACAAAGAGATACATTTGTATCCATAGGCAGCTTCTTAAATGTGTAAGGTATCCAGACAGAGAGAGAGGTGGGAGGGTTGGATCTATGGCAGGTAGAAGCAAGGAGAATTCGGTGGGGGGGAGGAGGAGAACACTTCCGGAGTTCACATAGAACTAGGGACAAATTTAAATCCTTTCCAGCCATTTTGTCTTTCTTTTCTCTCTCTCTCTCTCTCTCTCTCTCTCTCTCTCTCTCTCTCTCTCTCTCTCCCTTCCTTAATTTTTTTGTGTGTGGTATACTCTATTGGTTTGTGCATGTGTATTTGGGTATGGAAACAAGTGTGTGGGGAAGAGGCTGAGGTCCAAATAGGGTGTCTTCTTCAACCCCTCCCTACCATATCTTTTGAGACTGAACCTTGAGCTCCTCCATGGAGCTACTAGGCTGGGTGGTCATCAAGACAAAGGACTCTTCTATAACCTCCTTCCTCACTCTGGGGTGGCGTATGTGTCACAACTGACTGTCCCCATGGGCGCTGGCAATCCCAACTCAGATCCTCACCCTCGGATGGCGAGCGCCTTCTTGACTGAGTCCCCAGTCTCTCTTTTCTTTTTTTGGTTGTTCTAATTTCTGAGAAACTTCTTTGGGATTTTTTTTTATTTGTGATTATATTTTAAATTTATAAAGTCTCTTGATTGTTCTCTGTTCCTTTGAACTTGTCTCCTCCCTTTTATTATCTTGATTGAATTTGCCTAAAACTTCTTTATCTTTTAATCTTCTCTTTTAATCTTTAAGCGACAATCTTGTATTGCTAATTTTCTCTGTTTCATTTATTTCACTTCAATAGGTGACAGTTCATTTTTATCGAATCTCACTTCAGAATCCACCTTCTATTTCCCCAAATGTGACAGATGCAGACATATACGTACCTTGTCAGCAGACATAACAGCATCTTTGTCAGTTGAGGGGGCTGAAGGGACATGCAGGAGGAAGGGGTTCCCTTGCTTGCACTGTGCTTCACCCTCTGATTTTGGTGGCACTCAGCTGTTCTCAGGAGGACCCATCACTAGAAAGATCTTCAGCAGGGACTTCCCCTGTGACTCAAATTCACTCCAGCTGAATTTGAGTGAGATGCTCAGCAACCACCACCCCAGACACATTTCAGAATACTCTATGCATTTGATAGGCAGTTTTTGCTTTACAATTGTGGCCATTGGTAAATTCTGGGCTTTCCTGACCACCACTGGCTTAGTCCAAAGACTGCGGAGTGAACTACAGCTGAGAATAACCTGGCAAACTTCCACCTTTGTGTAGATTGAAATCTCCTCCTTACTACAGATTTTGATGTATGGAACAGAACAACTTGGCAAACCCAGACCTCACAAATCAGTAGTTTCATTACCGGACCTAAATTCATGCACAGATTCCAATCCTCTTGAAGAGGACACAGGGCCACTTGGCAAAGGACTCTCCTACATTTTCACAAGTGGATGCTGTCAATCTTCTTCCAATTTTAACTCAAAATGGTCTAGGGTCACAGGAAAAGAGGAAATACAAAGAACATTTGTTAATACTAAACACTGGGTATGTCCTGACATTAATTCTGGAGAACACAAACATGTCTCTGATCTACTGGTCAAGGTAGAGCTGTGGTAAACCAGTAATAGCTGGAGTCTTTGCTGATATTTGAATCACAGATGGCCTCATTCCCCCCGCAGCTCTGCCCAGTGCATTATAATTCTTAAATGAATCACTGTATTCCATGTTCTTGCAAACCAGAAGGATTCTCACATTAGCTCTTGGACCCATGCAATGGGGACTGTCATTGTTGGCAGGGCTAAATAGAACCTCATCCCTCCTGGAACATCTCATCGGGTTGAGGTAGTAAATCAAAGGCAACGTTGCATTTGGGGTGAAATTTTAAAGATTTATGCCATCATTCTCACACTCAAAGGAACAGGAGTGGTAATAGCTACCACATTCCTATTCAATTCACCTGTTTGGCCCATGTTGCAGTTGGATGGGTTTGGGAGAATAAAATGACTTGGATAGTGATCCAAAGGCAGCTGCCAAGTCTGTTGTATCTTGACTGGAGCAAATCAGCCCCATTCTTGGCATTTGGTTCATAATATTGATGTGGGGGTTGCTTTATTATTTTCCTCTGCACCAATCTGAAGGACCACTAGTTGGCTTTCCTCTGGCAGCATCAACAGTATTTTCTTACAGTGCTCCAACTACAACTCTGCTGTGACACACTCAGCTGTGATCATGAACATCTTAACCTCCTACTGAGCATCTCTTTTGTTTGGCTTTGTTGACTCCTGTGGTGGTTTGGATGTAATTGCTCTCTCCCCATAAGCACATAGGAAGTGGTACTATTAGGAGGTATGGCTTTGTTGGAGTAGGCATCGTGACCTTGTTAGAGGAAGTATGTCATTGTGGGGGGTGGGCTTTGAAGTCTCCTATGCTCAAGCTACACTCCATGTAGATATAGTTCACTTCCTGTTGCTATGGATCAAGATGTAGTACTCTCAGCTTTTCCTCCAGCACCATGTCAGCTGGCATGCCACCATGTCCCACCATGATGATAATGGACTAAACCTCTGAAACTGTAAGCCAGCTCCAATGAAATGTTTTCCTTTATAAGAGTTGCTGTGGTGACAAGAATTATGGGCTAATTAAAGATGTAAGAATTAGTTAATAAGAAAGCCTGAGCTATTAGGCCAACCAGTTTATACTAAAAAAAAAAAAAAAAAGAGTTGCTGTGGTCATGGTGTCTCTTCACAGCAATAGAAATCCCAACTAAGACAATTTCCTTATTCTGACTATCAGCACAAGTACCTTAGAGAACTTAGCAGGGCACATGAGGACCAGGTGTTGGGTTTGCAACACTCTTATGGGCATCAAATTCATAGTCTCCTTGTTAGCTCTGAGGCCAGTTTCCTGCCTACAGCCTCAGCTTTTGTGGCCCCTCCTGTGTTCCTGTTTACTAATCTGAACCCTGGGTTCCATGCTTGGCAGCTCTAGCTTAACATGCGAGACAACAATGGGTTCATAGAAACATAGAGACTGTCTCTAGTGTTCAATGGCCTGACTGGCACTATCCTCTCTAATGAAGTCAGAAACCCAACCCTGGGGATGAATTCTTCTATTTTTGTGACCTTCTTGGGTGGTCTTTTTAAAACTTTAGGCATCCTCTCACTTTTCCTACAGTAGGTAATTTCTTTCAAATGGCTTATGGCTATTTATAGTAAGCATTCATTGCTCAAATTATTGGGGTTTTGTTTCAAGTGGACTATGACTAATCTTATTTTTATCAATCTCTTTCTTATTTCTTTGGATTAATCTGATCCTTACTTCTAACTTGATTTCTAAATTTCTTCATTTTCCTAGCCTTATTTCCTAACAAATTTATAAATTTTCTTTGAAATATTATTAATTAATACTATAATGTTGGCATGCAATTCCTGTATTATTTAGCTCTAAATATTTTATTCAATCTTAAAAAATTAAAATGAGAAATTATTTAGTAGTACACAATTTAGTTTTCAAACATACAGAATTTGAAAAAAAAATGTTGGTTTTACTTTGTTTTCTTTATTTTTTAACTTATTCTTTAAGTGTGTTGTTATATATGACTATTAGGATCATACCCATCCCTCTCTCCCCCTCCAGCTCTCCTAGACCTCTCCAATATGTCCCCTCCCTACCTTCATGCCCTCTTCTTTTAAAGATCTTTCATGTTTTATATCCCAGTGTATCTCATTAGTGCTGCCTGTATATGGGTGTAGGTTAATCTACTGGAGCATGGCCACACCCCCAAAGAAAATTCCTATCCTTCCTCCTGCAGCTACCAACTACAGCAGCTCCTCAGCCAAGAGTGGGACTTGATGAACTCCCCCGCCCATCCATCCATGCTAGAATTGTGAGCGGCTTGGTCTTGTGCAGGCAATCACAAATGCTAATGAGTTCCTAGGTGCAATAACCATGTAATGTCCAGAAGACAGCACTGCACAGCACTCTTGCCCATCGATAGCTCTTGCATTCTCTCTGCCTCCTGTTCTGTAACCGTTCCTGAGCTTTGGCAGGAGTAAAAGGGATTACAATAAAAATGTCTCATTTAGCACTGAGACTCATAGTCACTTATTCTCAGCACTTAACCAGTTAGGAGTCACTGTATTAACTGCTGCCCACTGCAAAAAGAAACTTCTCTGTCCTTGACCTAAGTTGAGAGCAGCTCTGATCTACGGTCATAAACATGATTACTTAGAAGACAGTTAGACAACATGACTGTTTAGCAGAATAACCTTAGCTGGTTTTCCTGTAGGACTATAGCTTCCCCAGATATGGGTTTTTGACCAAGTTTATAGTACCAGGAATGAATACCCCCTGTGGATTAGGCCTTAGATCATCTGAATATGTAGAAGCCTTCTGCATCTGCCTCCCAAGTGCTGGGATTACAAGCAAATGGCTTATTATTGATATAATTTTTTAAATCAAATTATATCCATCTTTATTACACTTCATAAATGATAATGGTATTTGAGGCAGTATACAGGAAGACAATCATTAATGATACAAAAGACCTTATAATCTCTCTTTTGTACAGATTGCCAAGATTAGAGGCCACTGTAAAACCCAATGGAGTCTTCCTTTGATGCTTTGAAACAGGGACGTCCAGAGTGAGGGCTGACATTTCACATTGAGGATGCTGTTTAACTACTTTTCCCAAGCTGACCCCAGCTTTCAGGACAGGAAATAAAAATGGCAGAATTGTCAGTCTGAAGATCCACAGGCTTTTAGAAAAGGAACCATGGCTCTTTTGAGGAATACTCAACAATGTCACTGCCAAGTCCAGAGGGGCCAACATACCGACAAAACCAGTGTTAGGGAGTCAGATTCCATCAGGTCTCTGATTATAAGGGAGTTAAGTCTATGTTGATAGTAGAGGGCTTGGGGGATATGCAAATGAGAATATTTGCATACATTCACTCCACAAGGTATTTTGTGCCATGGTGGCCTTATATGTCAACATCAGGAAGTCCCTTCTGAGAGCCAAGAGGGGTCTTTTGAAGTCATCAGGGAAAGATGTTTGCCCCTCATCAATCCTGCTTGTGTGACATTTTGTTAACAATGCATGTTCCTTCTCCTCAGAACAATGAAGTGCACTATGTGCTAACAGCACAGTTTTTAAAAGGAAAACAAATCTGTGCATTCGCATAAGACTTAATAAAAGATAGGATTTCAAACTGTATGTCACCAGAAACACACAGCTGTCAAAAAGGCACAGTTCACTTGGTGTCTCAAGCACCCTGAGTTTTCTCTACCTGATCTGCTTTGGCATCTACATTTTCTGCGGGATCGTTCACATCCCTCCAGCATCAGCCTCCCCCACTTCCCTTGGGTACTTAGTTAGAATAACTGTTGCTGTGACTGTAGCGCATGACCAAAAGCAACTTGGGGAAGAAAATGTTTATTTGGCTTACTCTTTCACATCGCTGCTCATGGCTGAAGGAAGTCAGGATAAGAACTCAAAGCAGAGCAGGAACCTAGAGGCAGGAGCTGATGCAGAGGCCATGGAAGAGTGCTGCTTAGTGGTGTGTTCCTTATGGCTTGTTCAACCTACTTTCTTATAGAACCCAGGATCACTTGTCCAGGCATGGCCTTACCCACAAAGGGCTGGGCCCTTCCACATCAATCACTGATTAAGGAAAATAACCTATAGGCCTGCTTGGTGGATCTTATTGAGGCATTTTCTCAATTGGCACTCCCTCCTCCTTGATGACTCTAGCTTGTACTAAGCTGGTGTAAAGGTAGCCAGCACAGGTACCTGTCTGCCTGCAAAGGCAGAGACCTTAGGTTCTGGCTGCAGAGGAGCAGGTTTAGCCTACAGTCTTGCAGATCCTCCCTGTGGCTCAACCTTCACCTTGACTTTATCTTCTCTTGCATCTCCTTAGCCTTTCTTTGGGGCCTAGCAGCTGCAGCAGGAGGATGCAGGAACTGGATGCCAGGATACACCAGCACATGGCTTTTGTCAGTTCTGGGGTCAAGGGGGAGGGGCCATTCTCCCTTCTTCATACTGCGACTGATTTAAAAATAATAATAACATTTTTTTTGAAACAGGGTCTCTCTGTGTAACAGTCTGGTTATTCTGGAACTCACTTTGTAGACCAGGCTGGCTTCGAACTCAGAGATATGACTGCCTCTGCTTCACAAGTGCTGGTATTAAAGGTGTGTGCCACTGCCACCCAGAAAAAAAATTAATGTGTGATCACTTTAAAACATAACTAATATAATAGGAAAGAAATTGAAGTTTATGAGGTTTACTCTATGGTTCGATACACAATTTAGATTTATAAACATTCTGCTCAAAGCAACGGTTCGATTGCTCATTTGCTGTGGAGTTCTGTGAGTGCTGAGCCTTACAGTCTCCATCACTGGGATGCGCTGTATTTTCCATCCATGCCATTTGTCTCCTTGGCTTAATTGTGGTAAAATAAAATAAAACTAATAAAGCCTCCAACTTTATTTGGTATGTCTCTTTCTCTAATCTCTGTCAGTTGTTGCTTTTACTATTTTTAGAGTGATCGTCATATATGTTTTTTTTTTGTTGTTGTTGTTGTTTAAAGTGCTTAGTGCGGGCCCAGGACCCAGCAGTGGTGGTGCACATCTTTAATCCAAGCACTTGGTAGTCAGAGGCAAGCAAATCTCTCTGAGTTTGAAGCCAGCCTGGTCTGCAGAGTGAGTACCAGGAGAGTCGGGGCTACAGGGAGAAATCCTGCCTCAGAAAACCAAAACCAATAGTAATAATAATAATAATAATTGATAAAGAGCTTAGCATATGACACTGGTTTTGATCCCTTGATGTTTTATGGATAGATTTTATTTACCTGAGTACTTCACTGACAGCTTTAGGGTAGGTTATGCTATCGAGGCTTTTTTTTTTTTTTTACATCTTTCACATTTTTAACCTTGCTTTGTTGCTGTTGTTCCAAGTATGCTTTTAATAGAGAATGCATTACTGAGTCAGTGTTCAAAATTCAACTTGAAACTTAAAAGTTTAAACTGAAAAGGATAAAAATTTCTCTGGTTGATGGGTTTAACCTACTTCCGATCAAGGCGATCTGTCGCGTCTCCAGGTTTTCCAAGGGCTCTGCTGGATTCCATCTGATGTTTTTCACATTTTTAATAGCAGAAATTCATCATTTGTGTTTTTTATTATAAAGTACAGCATACCTATGTATAAACTCATGAAAAGCATATATGTATAGTTTGAAGACAATAAAAACAATCTTCCCTTAGGCACTCCCTACCTGGATCACAAAATAGAATATCAATGACTCCCAAGCTCCATGAGAGGATCTTCCCAACACGCCCCATTCTCCCTCTTCCTAGAAATGATCGCACCTTTAATTACATTTGAATTATTTGTTTTTATACTTTTAAAGCATCTAATCTGCATCCACAATACCATATTTAGTTTTGCTTAATTTTGACCTTGATATAAATGGTCAATACTAATACTGTAATATTTTTCTTAAAATAAGTACTTAAAACCCAATGTATTTGAAAGCTGCTCGTGTGAAAATTCCGTCTGTACTCAACTTTTCCCACTGCTGTCTACTCTACTCTGTAACTAGTCCACCGCTTGTTTACTCATTGCCCTGCTGATAGGCATTCTGGCCAGGTTTTCCCTATGAGGAATAATGCTGCCTTCATTTCCTCATGTGTATGCCTCGCTTTTCTACAGTAGACGACAAGAGGCCATGGCTAAAATGTAGCTTACATGCACACTGTACTTTGGTCTGTCTAGTGCCAAAGCATTTTCCACAGTAGTTGCACCAGCTTAGAGCCCACCATTTGCGTATGTGGGCGTGCATTACTTCACATCCCAAGCAGCACCTGACATGATTCTAAACTTGCTTCACATCTTCATTATCATTCAGTTTTCTCCTTATGTTATTCATGTGTTCCCTTGTTCCTATTACTGGCCACTTCTCTTAAACCTTTTTCTTGGCATTGAAGATACGATTTTCCAGCTCATCTTTTCTGAAAAGGGTTTGTTTCGTTTTTTAAAATTAAGTCTCACAACTTTTCAATTAATTTTTCAGAAGGAACCCTTGTAAATTATTTCAAATATTTAATTCTTTATTTTGCTCTCGTAGTTCCAGACCCACTCAGGCCACACCTACTTTTTCTCAGTCCCCATGCCAACAGCACTTTGGCACTGTCCTGATTTATGTGGGGACACACACACAGAGAGATAGAGATAGAGATAGAGATAGAGAGAGAGAGAGAGAGAGAGAGAGAGAGAGGTCATCTTTCATAGTCTTTCGTGATTTCCAGTGTGATTGAAATAGTGAGAGCCACTGAGTTTCTCATGTCTGCAGGTTGTGTGTGTGTGCGTATATATATATGTGTGTTCATATGTACATGTACTGTGTGTGTGTGTGTGTGCTTGAAGGGAAGGGTGTAACAGTCTGAGCTGGTTGCTGACTTGGTGAGAACTGGAAATTTACATCAATCTCTAGGACAGTGCTTTCACAACACCCACAAGGGTCCCTACATATCAGATATTTACATTATGCCTTATAACGGTAGCAAAATTACAGTTATGAAGCAGCAGCAAGATAACTTTATGGTTGGGGACACCACAACATGAGGGTCACAGCATTGGGAAGGTTGGGAACTGCTGTGCTAGAGAGTAGCTATCTTGGTTCATGACTATTCTGAGAAAGGAAAATTGGAGACCAACTTAGACGGAATCCTGAAAGTAGGAATGACCACGGCAGTTTGGGGAGCTGATCCAGCACTCTCCCACAGTGCCGCTCCTCACCTTCTTCCCCATCGGCTCACCACGTTTGCAGTTACTGCTGTTCTCCCTATCAGGTATCAGCCTGCAACGGACTCACAGAGAGGGATGATTGACATCCAAGCTGCTAATCCCATCCCAGAGTCTCTGTTCCAGTTGCATTTCTGACCAGATCTCTGGTGAGATGGACACTGTTGGCCCTAGAGTGACACTTCAAGAAACACCCTGCACTGTGACCCTTCAGACTCCTGTGGCAGCGAAGGAGGTGCCACCAGGCAGCCTGGGTACAAGAGGCCATTGTGAGTCCTGGTTTCAAAGACTTAATCAACCCTCTTTCTTTTACCTTGGCCCTATGCCACTGCTTTGGAGGTGTTTGGTTTTCTGGTTCCTGAACTTTTAGGGCTGCATGTGAAGTGTCCTCGTTCTTGGGGCATCTTTTCTGCCAGCACAGAGTTCAGCTTTCTCTTGTGCGTCATGCCATTTGTCAGATATGTTATCCTGCTTCCAGAATTTGATTGATATTCCTTGCCAGCTCAACCTCTCCTCTGGTTTTCTTCCAGGATTTGCCAAAGGTTTGTTGTTCTTCTTCTTCTTGCCATTTTAATGACATTTTCAGAATCGAGCACAATAAACTGTGCATCTCCATCATTTGCCTTTTTAAATGAATGAATGAACTTTGACACAGTGAGGATCGATCACGAAGTATGAAGTGTGACACAGCTCTACCTCAGTTGAAATGTCTTGTCCCTGTGACATCACCTAAAATTTAGACACGGATGCTGAGTTACGGCTTTTTTTTTTCAGAATTTAATTAAAGGTCCAGGCTGACCGGCAGGACTTGAAACAAATCTCACTGTCTGGGGGTAAGCTGGAATGTGAATCTGAATCAAGAGAGTGAGAAACTCCTCCGAGTAGCCTATGAGGTCCTCACAGAGCTTCACTCAGACAGGAAGAGATGCAGACAGAATCAGAGCCCAGGGTACCTGAGTTACCTCTGTGTGTGGCTGCATCCAAGAAGTTGTAGAGATTTTATCAGGCTTTTTAGTCAGAGACGTTAAACTGACTTTTTGCCACTTTATTGACTATTACTTCAGAAGTGACTATTGGCTTTTCTGCGACTAGAATTCTCTCTCAAATCTAGAATCGGGTGCGGTGGGGGGGGCAAAAACAGTTTTAAAATGTGCTTATGACAATGGGTATTTCCATGCAAATGAAATCAATGGGTATTTCCATACAATTTTCAATTACCAGAAAATTTAGTCATCTAATTTGCATTAAGTCAGCTCATGGAAACTTGAAATGACAGTTTTCATAGTATGAAAATATTCAGAATTCCAGGGCACAGAATGGCCAGGATAGTTACCATTCCATCTGCCATTCCCCATGCCCACATAGATGATACCTTCAACACACTGCATTAATTTCCTGGGGCTACCATAAGAAAATCCTGTAGACATATGACTCACACAACCAAAGTTTACCTGAGGATCCAAGAGCTAAGATCAAGTCGTCAGCACCTTTGATTGTCCTGAGGCCACCCCTCGGCTGGCACTCAGACCTCTTCTCTGGGTATCCTTTCTTGGTTCTTCTCTGTGCATTACCTCTTAGGTCTCTCCCCTGTGTACACCTCCTGTGTCTAAATTCCCTTCTTTTCAGGACACCGGTCATAATCATTTACTTTTCAAAGCCCCCATCTCCAAATGTAGTCACATTCAGTGGTCACAGAGGCACAGTCTGGCTCTGTAGTGAGGGGCAGGGGAAGCAGAATGCAGCCATCTCACAGGCTTCATTTCAGTGATGAACGCAAGTCACCCGGCTAGGGCACCCTGCCTGTCCCCTCCCTGGGGTCATCTTGGGGTAGCAAAAGACTCACTTGGAACAAAAAAACCTATTCCATCTAGTGGAACATCCCATAGCTGGGACCAGACAACAACCATTGAACTGGTTTTTGTGACTCCATCAAAATCTGTTTCTGCATCATTATCTTCGTCATCATCTGACCCCTTTGGGTACCACTGCTTTCCTGGCTCTTATTCCTTGTTCTTTTGATGCAGATGGTGGCATGGCGGATGATGCATGGCTTCATGGTGCCTGTTGATTTTTCATTCCTTGAAGTGTTTTCAGTCACTTGAGTTGCCTGCTTGCATCCCCCCCCACACTTCCCTCCTTTCCTCCCTCCCTCCTTGTCTCTCTCTCCATTGCCCACTCCTCCCCTCTCCAAGAAAACCAAGGGAAATTGACAAGCAGCAGGACAGGGGAAATTGAGCTATATTATTTCTCCTCTGGGAAGCTCACTTTGCTGCCTTTATCTGAAAGCTATCATTTTCTACATCTCTTGGCATGAGTTCTCATCGACCCGTGACCCCTAAATGCCTATGCTGATCAATAGTCCCGGTATCTTATTGACATGACCATTGACAGCTCTCACTGAGCACAGGACCCAGGTCTGGCAGCCAATTGTAATCTGTTTGGGCTGCTTGAGAGGCAGGGAAGGCCTGTGCTCATATTGACACTGCAAATGGAGATGGTTTACTTAGCGCTCAGGGAAGATGCATTTGTTAAAGGGGAGCAATAGATCTCATTACTATTGGAGGGCATAGGTTCTTCTGACAGTTCAGGGGCTTGCTTATATAAAAACTCTCTACTTACAGAGCTTGGTGAAATAAATCTCAGGTGATCTGCTTCCTTCTTACTCCCTACCAAAAAAAAAAAAAAAAAAAAAAAAAAAGAACCAGTGCATGGAATTACATGCAATCAAGAGCTTGGCATAGAACCAGACAATGGAAGGTCAAAGTCCGTGGTATTTTAGTTGTTGGCTAGTCAGGGCCTCCGTTTCCAGGCACTAGAGGGTGGCAATTATCTGTCTAGGAGGGTTCTGGCTCTTGTATTTTCATTCAGCAAGGGCAAAATCCAGATATACAGGAGCTTCAACCAGGGAGAGATTTCAGAACTCACCTGCCCTGGCACGCAGGAATTCCTGCACTCTCTGCCTGGGGATGTGCCTAGCTTGCATTTCTTTGGCTACCACCAGTGACATGGAATTCAACAGTCAAGAAATACCCTGTCTCATGGTTTGGTAGCAGCAGCTGAAAAGGTCTCCCTTCCTCAGAGCTGAAATCTGTCTGCCTATAGCGTCGACTAGTTCCTGGATCGATTTCCTGTAGTCCCATTCTTCTCCTGAAGACAGAGCGTGGCATTTAGCATTCTTTCCTTACCCTGCTGACAGCTCCTCAGGGAAGACGTGCTGTGTGCCTCCTCTGTTGTCTTACAGATGGTAACACCCCAGCTCGGTGAAGTTCGGGCATTGGCAAGCCTCAGAGTTGGGGTGTGGCAGCCCCCTTTCCTTTTAGTTTCTGCAGTACTGTTTGGTCTTCTCCTGTGGGTCTGTGCTGATCTCCCATCCCAGGTTTTCTCCATGAACAATAGAAATCATCTTCAGAGAGCCATATACCCCTCCCCCAATTCTCAGCAAATGATGTTTTTCTGTGGTTTGCCCCTTTTGGATCTGTTTCCAGTTCCCAACAGGAAAACATTGGAAATTCCGGGATCTCCACCTTCCCAGGGGATATTACCATGTGCCAGCTCGCTACTCAGGGTGCTGTGGCCAAGCCTTGCTTATGCTGGCCCTCTTCTACCTCTCTGAACAAAGGAGAAGGTGGGTGTGGCCTGTTCACCCCACTTGCTTGAGCATGCTGGGAGGAAAAGCACATGGGGTGTGATGGTTATTTTTCTTGTCTCTGTGACGAGAGGCCTGGCAAAATCAAACCGTAGTAGAAAAGTCTTACTTTAGCTCACTGTTTCCGAGGGCGTAGTCCATGGCAACCTGCCCCATGATCTTCAGCAGAACGCCATGACATCCATCGTGACTGGAAGATGAGAGTCTCACCTCATGGACAAAAAGATGGGGGCAAAGCAAGAAGAGGCCATGATGATTCACTCTCATGGACCCTTCCCCAGTGATTTGCTTCTTTCAGCCAAGCCCCAGCCCCTAAAGTTTCCAGAACCTTCTGAAATAGCCCCACCAGTCGGGGATCAAGTGTCCTACTCCTGAGTGTATGGGACATTTCTTATTCAAACTGCAAGAAAGGGGAAGTTGTGGGTAGCTACTAGAAGCAAAAGCCTTCCACACCACCTGCTGTAGTCCAAAACAAAGGCCCAGTAGGGCCATAATGGACAGAGTCAAGGTCTCTACAAAGTCCTGGGAGAAGGCCCAAGCCTTACATGAGGGGTGGGGCAATAACACAGTTTGGAGGTGATTCTGTTTCATTCTCTTGCTATGATAAAACACTCTGGCCAAAAGCAACCCAGAGAACAATGGGTTTATTTCAGTGTACAGGTTACCATCCAACATTGAAAGAACTTGGGGCAGGAAATGAAGTACCATGTAGACCCTGGGTGTATAGTACTTGCTGGCTCTCTCACCGGTACATGCTTAGCTAACTACCTGGGATCACTAGCCCACCATGGGATGAACTACATATATTAGCAAGCCAAACAATTTCCCACAGGCATGCCCACAGGCCAATCCAATCTGCGCAATCCCTCAATTGAGACTCCATTCTCAGGTGACTCTAAGCTGTATCAAGTTGACAATTAAAGCTAATGAGGACAGGGGATGGAGCTGAGAATCATTTGTCAGGTCACACTATTGTGGAGGCTACATGATAAAGAAATGGCCCAGGCCAAAGAGAGTTTAGAGTAGAATCCAGCCCCTTGTTGCAAGTCAGAGAACCTCTTTCATGGACACATCCGCCGTGATGTGACAGTCTGCAGGGGGTAGCAAAGCCCCTGGTGTCTGAGTCTCTAAGGAGGGAAGGCGTATGGAGCAGTCTGGCTGCCCAGGGGATGCTGAACAGCTCTGCCAATGTCTGTCTTTGGACACAGCAATGAGAAGCTTTCATGAGCCCCACTGGAGCAATTGAGAAGCAGTGAGTGGGACCAGAAATAATGAACAAAAGTAGCTGAGAAGCAGGTTTTTTAGGTTAAATTATTCCCAGGTAAGGGCCCAGGAGAAGCAAATTATGAATGAGCTATGGTGGGACCACACTCAAAGCTAACAAACTTGGGCTTAAATGCTGCAATATTAACTTATTGTCTGCTAAAGCAACCATAAGTGAAGAGTACCACGGACCACAAGTCACTGGAGAAGCTGGCCTCTCTACACCAATCACCGTAGCTTTCCGTCCCATCATGCTGCAGGCCAGTCTGTCATCTTGCCTTCTGACGACACAGCTGTAACCCTGGATGTCAGCTCACCACTGGTCTAGCCCGTGTCCTGCCACAGGTCCCACAAGGCTCTGATCAATCACGTTCAATCGGCTGTGTGTCCCAGAGCATCCCAACACTCCCGGGCTCTGTGCATTTCTTCCTGCTGTTCCTTTCCTGAACAAGCTGTCTTCACTGTTTGGCCTGATGCATTACTATTCCCCAGCTGGGATGTGGCCCCAAACCTTTACTGTCTGCTCTCACCCTAACAGAGCTTGGGCTAACTCCTGAGTGTTTGATTCACCCCCATTGAACATAGGTGGTTTTGGATAGCTTCAGCTATTCGTAGAAACTGAAAACTGCAAACTCATTGGTCATTTTATCTCTGGGGGGTCCCGACAGTTGGCTTACATATACAATGTAAGTCCTCATCGTGAGGAACTGAAGGCAGGCTGATGGCCCAATGGTTTCTCTGAAGCTCTGTGGGCTAGAAGGTGATGCTCAACCGCGCCCACACTCTCCTCTCCTCTGGTACCTGCTGTCCATTTTCCTGAGTTCCTGGGGCTTATGTGATGCGGGAAGTGAGGAGTGGGTGCCCTGAAACCTTTCCCAGCGTGAGCCAACCTTTCTTCAGTATTGAAGAGAAAAGGCTTCAAGGACCTACAAATGCTGGTTTGGAGTAGAACAGTGCAGTCTTGGGATGGAAGGCACTTGGGTCTCTGAAGAGCTTTGAAGTCGCAGGGGCCCTGACTGGTAGCAGAAATGAGCCCTTTTGCTGCAACAGCCAGAAATGTGACTTTTTAAAGCCAGCCCACCCCACTCCACTGACCAGTTGCCCTCACAATGCTTGGATGTAGCCATGTGTGAGGAACTGAATGAAAAAGGTAGATAGGGATTTAAGTCAGGGAGGGAACCTATGGCTAAATGCTGCTGCGTAAGATAACTCATCTTTCTCCAAGCTAAACACTTTCGCCTTTTCAAATATAGTTTGTAAAGAAAGGTTTTAACTTTCCATTATCATGTTAGTATTTCATCCCTAGAAGAACTCTCTTGTATTTCAAAGACAATTCAAAGGAGTGGGTGGGGCCCTTGTCATTTAGAGGAGTTGGCCTGTGTAGATTTCACTCCCCGTCTCCCCATATACCAACCACCTGAAGTTGAAATTTTGTCACTACAAAACAGGGTTAATCATAGTCCACCTTCCATATTTCAAAGTGAAAATATGCAAACTTAAAAGCCACAGGGAAACTGAAATATGTCACTGTGTTCCAGGTAACCCCTAGACATTCGTAATGACTTTGTCTTGGCCATGTCACAGGGATCAATACTTCTGGTATGGACGGATATCTGTAAGCACAGAAGGGAGGTTTGTCACTTGTTCTGTGTAACATCCCAGCTAGAGAATAAACTTTACTTTGGGGAGCCTTCTCTACCATCACAGTGGTATATCTGTTACAATTTCAAAGTCATTTTCATGAAGGGCTGCTGAGGAGCTTCCTCCCTGCCTCTCCTCTTTACTCAGCTCTACTTTCAAGACATTGACAGATAGGACCCTTCCGTGGAGCTTTGTTTGTCCCTTTCCTTGTCATTTGATTACTCAGTCCTTTATCCCAGCTTGTCATAGTTGTTTTGGATATTGGATATGTCATCAAATCTATTTATTATCCAATTTGTCTTCTCATTGTTTAGAAATTTGATGAATTTCCCATCTATGTCTTGGTCTAAGTCATTACAAAAGTTCTAAAAAGGAGAGAACAAAGGATAGAGCCCCAGCATTCAGTTTTAGAAACTTTTAGACGCCGCCTGCACTAATGAGTAAATCTTCCCATGTTTATGGATTCATGTCGGTGTTATGTTGACTCGGTCATTCATTTATTCATCTACTATCTGCACTGTTTGTGAAAAAGACCAAATACTAATGGTCTTGTGCTTTTGGGGGGAGGGATGTTCTTTGTTGTAGCTATTACACTCCGTTTAATTTTTTCATTAACATTGCTGTGTGCCTTGGTAGCTGTTCTATCACTGCAAAGAGACACGATGACCAAGGCAACTCAGAAAGGAAAGCATTTTATTGGGGGCTTCCTTCCAGTTTCAGAGGGTGAGTCCGTGACCATCGTGGTGGGGGAGCAGACAGGATGGTTCCAGAGCAGTAGCTGAGAGCTTATATCTGATCCATAAGCTGTAGGCAGAGAAGCGGAGGTCGTGGGGTGGGGGACTGGCCCTGGCATAAGCTTTTTAAGATTTCAAAGTCCAAGCCCGTGACACATCTCCTCTAACAAGACCACACTTTCTAACCATTCCTAAACAGTTTACCAAACACTGAAATATATAAGGCTATGGAGGGGGTTCTGATTCAAACCCCCACTGTGTGAAAGTAGTATAGACAAATGTAAACTATTGAGTGTATTTGTCTTCCGGTAAGACTTAACATCAAAGAACAGGGGATGAGCATGGTTTGGCGCATGGATGTGGTTTGCTGATTCCTGATCTATTGTATTACTGGTTGAGAGAGAGCAGAAGGTGTTATGTGTGGAAGTCAGGATGACTCATCACAATTCCAATCACAACCTCCCTCTCAGTCGGACAGGTAGTCAGAAAGTCTGCTTTCCTGTTGCTTTGACAAAACACTCTGACCAACAGAAGCATGGAGAGGGAAGGTTTAAGGTGTCTTACAGGTTACAATCTATCCTCTAAGGAGGCTGAGGCAGGAACCTGGAGGCAGGAACTGAAGCAGAGGTCATGGAGGAATGTTGCTGACTTGGCTTGCTCCCCATGGCTTGCCCAATTTGCTTTCTTAGAGAACTCTGAACCAACTTCCCAGGAGTGGTACTGCCCACAGTTGGCTGGGTCCTCCCACATCAATCGTTAATCAGGAACTTGTCTCGTGGACATGCCCACAGACCAATAGGATGAAGTCAATTCCTCAGTTGAGTTTCCTCTCCCCAGGGAACTCTAGTTTGTGCAGTAGCTGGCAGTGATGTCTCTGCAGAGGGAAGGAATGCACTCCGGGCATCCTAAGTCACAGCTCTCCAAGCACTGAGACAATAACAGTAACAATAACAGTTCCGGCCCTGGGCTGTGATGATCGACTGAATGTGTTTCAGGAAGGCAGCCTCTACTTAGAGAGGAATGCTGTGGAACTCTGAGAGAAGCCCAATGAAACTCTGACCCCAGCTTCTGACTTTCGAACACCCTTCTATAATATAAGAATTCTATTTTTTTATATGACTGTTGGACTTCTTTTCCTAGCCAAGCATGCTGTTAAGTGTCCCATGCCTGTCCCTGGACACTACATGGAGCATTAGGATGCTAACAGTGTCAGCCACAGCTGAATGGGCTGTTAGGAGGTACGGCCTGACTTGAGCAAGTGGCTGGGGCATGGTTTAGAAGGACATCTTATTCCGCTCTACTTCTCTCTGTCTCCACCTCAGGACCACCACAAGTGCGGCAGATATGTTTCTCTATACCCTCCCTGTCAGAATTTTCTGTTATCACCACGAGCCCACTGCAATGGAACCCAACAACAATGGATTGAAAGCTTTGAATTGAGCCAAAGTAAACATTTCTTCCTGTATGATGCTTTTCTCGAGAAAGTTAACACTGATTTTGACAGCTGCCCATTGTATTTCTCTTGCATCTTGCTTAAGGGAAACACAGAGAACTCTGGGATACAGTGCCATTCATACTCAACTAGCTCCAATTTAAGTAGTCAAGGGTAGTGTGTGTGTGCGCGCGCATGTGTCTGTGTGTGTATAACAATACATAAAAGGGAATACTTAACTTCCAAAGTGTCGTAATTGCCAAACGAGCCCATCTTCCCTGTGATGGGTCCCACTGGGATTTATTGCACACTAACAGTGGCTTTTCCATTGCAACTTAATGACTAATATTTAAGGTAATAACCCACTGAAAAATCCAGCAACAGCAACATAACTCCCTGCACTGTAATTATTACTTTTTTTCTAATGTGGTGGCTTATATAAAAATACTGATTATCTTTTTTACTAGGTTCTTGTGTAACTACTTGCTTTTAAAAAACGGTCCCGATTAAATTGCCATCAGTCATAGCTTGTCGTGTGTTAATGCTGTACTGGTTTCTCCGCATTGTATGGACTTGCATTTTCAGGCTGCCTTAGAACCCTACAGGAGACGTTACTTTCCCTTTTCTCCCCTCTGTACCCTACCCTGCCCGCCCAGCTCCTCACAGCACCATATTTTACCCCTACCTGGAATTGACGGCATTCAGAGAAGCGGGGAAGACTCAGCTGTACAAACACAGCGCTTCTGTTTATTTTGGTAGCCTCTGAAATATTTGTTGAGAGTTATTCGAGCAGAAAGGCTGAATGGAGATCATTGCAATGTGTCAAATTAAGGAGTGCTTAATGCCTGCCTAATCTCTTGGTAATTACTGTTGTGGCAGCAGAAGGCTTCAGAACCGTGTAAGAAAGCTAATGATAGTGAGCCACATGCGGCTGCCCGGGCATCCGAGGCATTGCCACTCAGCACAATTAGAGGCCTCACCTATCAGAGAGAGGGAGCGGCTGTCACTCCAGACCCAGAAGGGTCAGACAGGAGTGTCAGCCGGGTCACTGGACAGGGGACTCCTTTAACTGGGTGTCACTTTCCTAATGGTGTTCTAACATGTGACAGCCTCTGGGAGGGCGGGGAAGGTTGTGCCTGGAAGGAGTCTGACCTTGGGGTATTGGGGGAGCTAGCAGAGTCCTGTCACGTCTGTCTTTGTGTCACCAATCTCTCTTCAGTCCCGATTCTGTATCTCCACTTCCACTCTGTATCCTTCGCACTCTGGGCCCCTCATAGACTTTTCAGCCTTTCCCAGCCTCTCTTTCTCCCTGTGTTCTTTAAAGATAGTTTAGGAGGTCCCTTCCGTTGCTCGTGCCTTTGTATACAGTACTATGGGTTAAGCTCAGGCCCTTGGATACACTAAGAAAACCCTTCAAACCTTTAAAATTGGAACCAGGGTCGGGGCCTGAACTTACAATCCTCCTACTTCTGCCCCAGGTGTGCCCCACCACACCTGCAATCCAGCAGTTTTTTCAGGAGTAGGAATAGCAATGGCAAAAGTAAGGGAGAAGAAAACACAGCATTAACAACCTTCCGCACTCCAAAAGTATGGAAGAGAAAAGAAAAAGAGATTCACGACAGCCCAAGAAGAAAATTCATGCAAAAAGAAGTTGAAACCTGGTACAAGCTCAAGGCTCGCCCTGCGCTGGGATGGCCTGGCAGTCCATCTCCAAGGGCAGGCACACCAGCCAACAAAACCTCTCTTCCCAGCTCTGCCGCTTTCCAGTGCCTGCGCTCAGGCCGTTTTACACATTTCTAAGATGGACAAATAACTGAAAAGGGTGGCGTTAGGATCACAGGGAACCTTTGAGAGTGCCCTGAGAAGAATAACACAGGACAGACCAGTCAATCGATCCTCTAAGCACGCCATTAACAGAGACTAAAGTATAAATAAGGAGGGGGCGGGGAACCGCCTGCGTGATGATGTCACTGGTGCAGCGGCTGTACAGGGCTGCCCCTCTTCAACAGTGAACCACATGGAGCCCTCTCCTTCCTTCACCTAGGCAGATCCCAAGGTGCAGCAAGTACTTATACTGCCGCAGGCAGGGAAACCTCTTAGCTTGAAAAGCTAGGCTATTGGAAAGTAATTGCAGGCTTTGATGGGAGTTTAGGAGAGGCAGGGATAGGGTACAGTGCCTGATACCTTCTAAAGGGACTTAAGTTTCACAACGGACCTGTTCTGCACGTTTTTAATGCTGACATCTATTTGCTTGTGAAGGTCCTGGGTACCGGAGAAGACCAGCGAACTCTTCCTAAGAATCCCCATTCTGTGTTGAGAAAACCAAGGCTCTAAACCAGAATCCTTGGGGTTGATCAATAATCTAAAACAGGACCAGGAAGAGATACTACAGCCTATAAGCTAAAATTCTGGACCCCTGAATGCAGAAGAGTCCTTCAGAGTAACTTCTTGGGTCCTCGCTTTTGGGGAGTAAGCTGAATCCTGGGGCAGGAGGGCTATATCTACAGTCTTTGCCTTCTCTCTCCAAGGAACACCTGGGTCTGTCCCTGGTAAGAGTGGTGTGTGAGCAGTGAGCTTCTAGAGCCTTCCAGTCAGTCAGCTCAGAAGGAACCGCTCCCCTCCAGCTATTTCCAGTTGCTCTGATGCCGTCCTAAGGTTGGTCCGATGGGAGACAGACTGACCATCTTGAACTTGAGATTTTCTGACACAGAGATCAGGCAGAGCATGGCCACTCCCCTAGGTACTCCATCTTCCAGACAAGACCCTGAAAGGCTGGCTATAGCCTCTGCAACAGTGTGGAGGACTTCATGCTTCCAATTTGGTGTTGAACGTTCTCTTGAAGACAGAATGTTGCCTGTGAGGTGTGACTGGACATAAAAAAGCCTGCTACTCCAAGGGGGGGGCAAGGGGTTCATGCTGCCAGCTGCCAGATAGAAGGGACAGGGGTTAGTCTAAACCGGCCAGTTCAGTCCCAGAGCTCAGCAAGTGGAGGTTCATCACTAACTGTCAAGCTGCGGTTTTAATCAGCTCTGCTCCTCAGTGGAGATAGATTTAATATCAAGGCACATTTTCAGAGCCATTAGCTTAATTATGACAAGTGTCTGCAAACTGGACAACTCTGCTTTTGGACCTGAGTGACAGCGTTTAATAATCCGGGCCCATGGGACCTCTGGGTGCTTCACAAAATGAACCTCCATTAAAGGTCTAAGCATTTCTCCATTCTCCCTGGGTCTTGGCCCTCCAATTCCCCTCGTTTTATTATACTGTACATGTCAAACAGAAAAGAGGGAGAGAGAAAATCATGCTTTTGTAGAAGAAAAAATATTTTACCTCTTCCATTAGAACTCATTTCACTGGGGCTTCGGCAGCTGAGTTCTGACAGAGCCTCCATCTTTTGCCTTGGAACTGCTGTGAGCGTTTCCGCACCTGGTCCACTATAACTGCTTGTTGGCATTCTGCACTACCTTCTAGTAGAGACTTGTGAAGTTCTCTTGGCTCAAGGATGTGAATTGTGGTTGTATTCCTCCTGTGGGCAGTGTAAGAACATGGGTTGACATGGGTGGTGAGCCCAAGGAGGGGGTCCAGAAGATTCCATCCATGTTTTCACTGTGATAGAGCCCTGGCTTTCTGTTGTTCCACATACTGCCTGAGATACTGTGCTTCATAGTGTTTCTTGGGGAGGGGGGCGATATTAGCTCATCTTCCTCAACTTTGAGTGACCAGGTGGCCCACATAGGTTGGTCCGCAAGCTCTTGGGAACTTCTACTCTCATGTGCAGATAGTTATACTAAAGGGGTACTTTTCTGATTTTACTGGGGGCGGGGTGTTTAAATGGAAGGATGTTTTTAAAATGAAATTTTAGGAAACACAGGTAAAAATGAACACAACAGTCTTCTGGAGACACCTACTTCCCTTGCCTCATAGGCCCTAAAGACTCACGAACTCAGGGTCAAAAACACTGGGAGGGGTGGCCTTGAGGGTCCTCTTAGCTTCACTGTGTATGACTGGTACCTGAAAACAACATCCTCAGTGTTTAAGTGATATCCAGGAGGTCAGAGGATGTCGCGATGCAGTTGGGGACTCTTTAGTGAACCACTATGTTTAAGGCCTCCATCTAACCCCACCTTCCCCTGATCTCTACCAGATTGTTTTGGTTGTACCTTCTCTGAAAGGACAATTACCTTGGGAAGGACTAGGAAGAAGGAATAGAAATATATCCAAGTTTCAGATCTGCCCCCAGACAGGGCCAGGACCAGAGAACCCTGCCTAGGGCTGCCTATCTGGATTCCTCCTCTTCTGGCATAGAGACCCATGCTGCATGACTATGGAGAATGAGTAGGGAGTTGAGGAGAAAAGAATGAAGGGAGAGTAGGGTGAAGACTGCACAGAGCCATGAGGAACCACTTCTCTACCTCTCTTCTGGTGATGCCAGCATGTTTGTTTTGTAACTGCTGCGTGCATGGAGATGGCTCTCTAGAGACCGAAGGAGCCTGATCTCACATGCTTTAAACGAAGCCTTGGTTGGATTTCTCAGGACCGCCCCTTTAATGTGTGACTGCTCCACTTGGTGTGTCTGTGAAACCATGCTCTAGGGCCTTTAAGCATGTAGATTTGGGTTTTGCTCTCTCGAAACCATACGTGAAGATATTGTGAAGGAATGGGAAGATGATATTGGGACCCGGACTGGATGGAATCCTTTGCAACAAAGCTTACATCCCAACCAACGGACTTTAAGTCCCTTGTCCTTAGGGGTGGACACAGAAATTTTGTGTCCTTTCAAGCTTAATTTTCAAATATGATAAATAAATATTGTCTAGCCCATAATAGAAAAAAGAGCCTCTATTTCTTGTATATGCCAAGATGGACAGAAGTTCCAATGATAGCCTGCCCAGGAGTCCCAAGTCCCTAATTGCCTCTGGGATTATTCCTTCCTTCCTTCCCTGTTCCCGGGCCCCCTCTCCTGCTGTTGGGACCCCTTCCTTGCTTCTAGAATCCTTTCTCTGCACTCTGAAATACCTTACCTTATAAGGGGTCTTCCCTCTGTTCATAAGACTCCTCATAACCTTTCTCTGTCTCTGGTGTCCCTTCCATGGGGAGAGCTGCTTGGTGAGTAAAATGTAACTCTACACATTGGGACTAGCAGAGGCCTCTGGACTGTTTGACATCCCTTCATCCATGTTGAACAGGCCCATGGGGATGTTTCCTCAGGAACTTGGAAACTGTAATCCTTCTTATCAGTCTCGGATGCTTGAGTGTTGGCATGGTGAAATGGTGTGGCATTTCTTCCCAAAGCAACTGTGGAAGATTACCTTGGATCCTTCTCACTCCTTAGTACCCTGTTCCTCGTTCTCCATGTCCCGCCCTCCACAAACCTCCTTCACACAGTTCCCTACTCTTGCACTGGTTATTCTACACTTCTGAGCATTTGCTTCTCCACAGCTTTCTCCAAAGCCCCTGTTATTCCTCAGACTGAGTCCTGTCCTTTCTGCTAGACTGTTAAAACTGCAGAATCCCGGCCAGCACCTCTCTAGTTGCTTCTGTAGCCTCCTTCTGTGTCCAGGACAGATCTGGCATGCAAGCATACCTACTAGAATTGACTAAATCTCTTCAGAAGTCCTTTTTGAATGGAGTGCTGTTTACATGCCATTTTTCAAATGTTCTTTTGGCCAACGTATGGCCTGGTAGTTGCTTAGTGCTTTCTAGCCCCAGTCAGTCTTAGGAAAAGAAGTGAATGCCATCAAACACGTTGTTGACTGGCAAGCAATTCAGCCAATGCCGTGTGCTCCCTGAGCGAGCAAGCATGAAGTCAGTAAATACCATCCACAGAGTGAAAGGGGCTTGGTACTCCAGCCATTGATGACACTATTGCTCAGTCCCAAAGCAGAGTCTCCTCGGCAAAGAAAGCACATGGGCTCATTAGGAAAGAGTATCATAGTCACGTGTTCGGGTGTGCATGTATGCCTGAGCATGTTCAGTTTGAGTCATATCATACATTCAAAAACAGGTGGACGAGAATGCCTTTGTTAGGAGAAATACATTAATTTGACAAAGGCAAGATTCTTGTGTTTTCTGTCATGTGTGCAAGTCTAGGAAGACAGAAGGAAAGAAGAATGGAAGTAAAAGGGTCCCAGGGGACACAGGGGTGGGGAAGGGAAGAGGAGGGGGGAGGTTAGGATGCAAAGAGTTGCGGAAGATCCAAGCACATTGATTACATACATGGAAATATCACGAGAAACCTGTTCCTTTGTATCATTAATATATGCTAAAAGAAACAGCAATTTTTGATGAACGAACTAATTTCCAGTTGACCTAAAAATAGTGGGAATGACCTAGAGGCTTTATCTGACTCTTGTAAGTTTGCTTGGAAGGTCTTATTTGAAACAGATAAACAAAAACTTTGAAGGAGTGATATAGTCATTTAAAACGGTTACAGAGTCCCTTTCCCAGCATAGGGGATTGTCCCTAAAATACCGGCCTAGCAACAGAAAGAGGCTGTGTGGGCTTTGCATCCCCTCTCCCTTGGTTTCCCAGAACAAAGGCTTCCAGGAAACTTGAGCAAGAAGAACTTTCAGTTCCATAAATCGTCTAGACATTGTGAAATGGAACTCAGGGTTCCAAGGCCTTGGGTGAATATTAAAAAGCCTTCTTTGCATAACTGTCACATCCTTTGCAAGGAAAATCCAGAAAGCAATTGCTTTCTTCCTGCCTCCGCTGGCCCTGTGTCTTCAGAGGAAGTATCGTTTCTGTTTTTATGACTAGACTTTTTAGAGGGGATGGATTAGTGAGTTTCATAAATTCAGAAGATGGAGCCTCTAGAACAAAGTTTACATGAGACCCTGCACCGGTACTATGAAAACTATCCATTACTAAAAGGTATTAATGACTCCAGGATGGGAACTGTAACGTCAGAGCTGAAAACCACGTGATTTCAAAGTGACTATTTGGGATTTGATAGTAAAAACTCAAAGCTTAGAAAGTGCAACATCAGATCCTAATACTGCCAAGTCACTTTGCTCCTAATTGAAACAGGCACAACAACGTTCTATAAATGGATTCTATTTTTCCCATTAACAAACGAGAGAAAAGCAGATTTTTTTAAATGCACTAATTAGCTTAGTGATTAATTAGCTGAATTAAGACCAGTCCTTTCCCTGAAGAAGCAACAAATTACTTAAAGACAGAATTAATCCACTTGGCCAATGTGAAGATCCTCCTGTACTATGAATTTCCCACAGTGGCCAAGCTTCTGTCCAGCTCTCCCTAGGTTACATTCCTAAATGGAAAAATGAAGCAAAAGGAAGAGGACACGAAGACTCCTAAAGTATGGAGATTTTTATTGTAGCTCTAAGGGAGAAAACAGACAGAGGGGAGAGTCCAGGCTCAACGTGGCTGAGTGACATAACCAGACCATGAGACGGGAGAGCAAGAGAGGAGCTGCCAATCAAGACCCCAGCCAAGACGCCAAGAGACTGGCACAGCCAAAAGGGCTGGGGAAAGGGAAGCCCCGCCCCTGGGAGTGAACGGTTTCTGGTAGGGGGAGGATGAGAGGTGCTTGGAGGAGCCAGTGGTACTGAGGGATGCTGGGACAGCTGACTAGCATCTGCTTTGATATGTTAATAGACACCACCGCCCATTTATCCCTAGTTTTTGACACTTAACAGTTCCCAGGTTTCTGTCTGTGGTCTTCAGCATGTCTGAGTCTCTGAGTATTTCTCCTACACTTGCAGAACCTGGGAGCTGAGTACTGCCTGGGCCTCCTGGGAATATGTGTGGTCTGCATACCCTAAGCCATAATCAATAGATAGGAGGATCCAATGATCAAATGATTTTGGAAAATGCTGTGTTATTGGCCTCATGAATCTATTACATAATCTATTAACAATGTGTGCCATTAGAAATTGGTCTATTTTGCTTAACCCCATGTTTCCCAGATCTAATTGTCCAGTGCTCTCCTTTTTGCACAGGGCATTTTAACAGACACATAGCTAATTAACATCTTGGGAGCCTGATGTTGTGTGGATAACAGGTAAACACTTGATTTTTCAATACTTTCCCTAACTCTGCTAATTGGCTCTCTTCAAATCTGCTTTCTGTTTTCTTATGTCTGGGCATCCTGGGTCACCAGGCCCTCCTATGGCAGCCACAGGAGCCTCTTCATCTGCCCCAGCCATGGGTTGTTGATTGCAACACTTGGCAGTTTCTCAGAATCTTGAGCCCGAGCACAGGAACTTGAGAACAAGGGGCAAACTTTCTTCCTCGGCCTAATTAATACACTGAAATGATAAAGCTAACACTTTTGAAGGCTGAAGATGATCTATTTATGGATAATCTGAGGTGTCTTGATATTTTAATTGAGAACAGTGAGGAGCCGATTACAAAATGGCATGCATTCTAGAACTCATACCCACATGACCTGTGTTTTCTCTCCTCCACTCTTCCTCTGGCTGTCCCGTGTATCTAATGATACACAGCCTCACAGGATCATGTGGTGGTAAATGCACACTAACTTGTGTTCAAAACCGGAAGTGTGTTAGAGTTTCTTCTTCAGCTCTCAGACTGGCGAAAGCACACGGAGGCTGCAGCTGCCACGTTCTCCTGAGTCCAGTTATGATTCCAAGTGTGGGTCAGTGAGACTGCCTCGTGTGATGTGCACTTTTCTCTCCGTTTTCAAGGGAGCATTGGAACTCTGGTAAGTCCCTGAAGCTCCAGAGCCCACAGAAGGTGGCCCTGTCCCTTGCTGAGTCCAGGCCTCTGCTGCAGAAGAGTGATCTCTTGGAACTTTCCACTGTCGTGGCTTCAAAATCATTCCTTCTCCAGCTTCCTGCTCTCACTCCCAGGCCTCTTGAAGACATTTAGTCTCTCAACATTCCTGCTTTTCCCCACAGGTGCCTAGGGGACCTCTGGGTAATCTGCATGTCCCTTTCAACAACAGTTCTCAACCCATGGGTCTCAACCCCTGTGGGGGTCAAATGACCCTTTCACAGGGGTCACCTAAGACTATCTGAAAACATAGGTATTTCCATTACAAGTCATAACAGTAGCGAAATTATAGTTATGTAGTAGCAACAAAAGTAATTTTATGGATGGGGTTCACCACAACATGAGAAACTGTATTGAAGGCTCATAGCCTTAGGAAGGTTGAGAACCACTGCCCTACAAGGAGACACCATGGCATAAATGTCACCGCAGGCTCATTCTCCTGAACCTCTTCCTTGGAAGGGTCTGAGTCAGGTGGGAGGCCTGAAGGACAGGAAGCACCAAAGCTGGTGTCCCGGAGTTTTTATAGCTCTTCTGCACTAGCCAGAAGTCTTATAGTCCACCACTATGAGTTGCTTTTGGAATGATTGTTCGTATTAGCTCTCTGTCACTGTAGCAGATTTATTAAAGGGTTCCTTTGGGCTCATCTGGAGGTTTTCATCTGTGATTGATTAGCCCTGTTGCTATGAGGCCTGTGCTGAGGCAGCATATCATGGCTGTGAACAGAGATGAGGAAGGTCCTGGGGTCCCCCGATTCCCTTCAAAAACCTCTGTGACCTGAAGACCTGCCGCTAGGCCCCACTTAATGGTCCTATTACCTCATAAAAGTGCCAAGCTTTGGGCCAGGCTTTTGATAACATCCCAGTGACCTTTTCAAGGACATTCCAGATCCAAATAAACATGCATACACATACAAACAAATTCAACATGTATAGTGTTCATGTATTTATGAACATTGATACTATGTATGCAAATGGCCTGCTAGTTCACAAAGATTATGCCTAGTCATAAAACTGAGCTTGTATGGAAACAGCCAGGAACAAGGCAGTCAGAAAATGCTTCATATCGTGCAAGAACATTCTAGCAAAACAGTTCCATACAGATTGACACCCACGGGCCTGTATTATTGAATGTAAGAAAGTCCATCACGGTGGCCTTGAGGGCAAGCCTCCCTGTGCAATTGGAATTATCAGACCCTGGAATCACAGGGCTCTCTCTTGCCGCCGCTCCATTTTCTAGTCATTTGAGCTTGTGCTCACCTTGATAGAGCCTAAACCCGAGGGAGTCTAGGAAGCACAGCTGTTTGACCTTCAGCCTTGGCAATTTGGGCAAGTACCCAAGAAAGCAGTGAGAAAGGAGCTGGCACCTGTGAGTGTCCCCAAGCCTGGCTGCTTAGCTGTCCCTAGTCTCCTTGTTCATCCATTCTGATCCCATTACCTCTTGGGTGCCTAGGTGTGCTTCAACCTGGGGAGGACTTGAGATAGGCCATACAAGTTGGTTTTATCTTTTGAGACAGGGTTTCCCTATATGGCCCTGGCTATCCTGGAACTAGCTCTGTAGACCACGCTGAACAAAAACTCAGAAATCCACCTGGCTCTGCCTCT
This sequence comes from Ondatra zibethicus, assembly GCA_004026605.1. Taxonomy (NCBI): domain Eukaryota; kingdom Metazoa; phylum Chordata; class Mammalia; order Rodentia; family Cricetidae; genus Ondatra; species Ondatra zibethicus. The sequence goes on from PVIU01002386.1 coordinate 37,453, forward strand.
CCAGTCCTGGGATTAAAGGCGTGAGCCACCACGCCCAGGAAACTTTTCATTTAAACTGTGAATCTAAGAAAATACACAGCAACTTTGACACGGAAACTGGCCCAGACATCTGAAGCATAGAACAACCTTTCAAAGCGAGGGAGACATGTCTAGACGAGCCAGGACCATGGAATGCTGTTCTTCCAGGATTTTATGGGATGTCACAGTTTGCTGGAAGGGATGTGTGGTTGGGATCCAGACAGCAGAGGGTGCAAGACAATTGTGGGCAGCACTTCCTTCAGGCCTGGAGGGAGGCTGAACATAGTTGTCCCAACAGAGGACCTGAGAGAGGCCATACTTGAGAGGTGTACCTCAAAACAGAAAGCCCAAGAACTCACAAATCACCATGTTAAACCTTTCACTGAACTCATGGATAGTAACACAGGTCACAAATGGATGTGGATTTGTTAAGCTAAGCTTGTGGTTTATGATTTCAGAAACTTTAAATACCCTCAATTCGTGGGAAATATGCATCAGCTATTGACAATGAAGACTTTTACCTGTAGGACAGTTGTATCAGCTTATGATAAAAAAAAAAGGCACTCTGTAAACATTAGTTATTCTGTACAAAAAAAATACGGGAAGAAGTCGATAACAAAAGGATACATCTCAGGTAACTGATCTATAGAACACATTCATTTAAAATGAAAGGTTCAGACCTAACCCAAAAGGGGATGGGTGGACAAGTTAGCTCACTTAGCTGTAGCCACAGCCCTTTGAAGTAAGCCTTACCTTGTGTTACCTACTTCAAGATCAAGATCCAGAGGTCACACAGTGACAGAACTTGGACTTGAATCATTGGGCGGTCTAATCCTAGAGCTGTGTTTACCCACTCTTGTTTACATCACCACTGATCCTAATCTAGTCTGGTTTACCACCAGATTTCAACCCCAGACACCAGGTGTGTCTCCTTTGTCTCTGAGTTTCCCAAACGCCTCGTGTAGCATTTGAGAACAACGTTGGGTTTTTTCACTTGCTGGTTGCTTTGTGCAAACTGATCTGAATCCAAGAAAACCTGTATAGGAATGGTGGTTCAACACAGACATTCACTAAAGTGAGCAGGTGAATTATGTAATAGGTTGTCTCAAAGTAACAAGGTGGCCATTTGAGTCTTTAGAGGTAAGTCACTCCCAAGTGACAAACAAAGCATTGTCCCTTGGGAACACTTAGAGAGGAACTTCCATTGTGAAGTACATTCCTTGGGACAGCCTTGAGGGGCTCGGTCACTGTCACCGGAATCTGCTACTATCACCTAAAAATAATAATAGTAAAAACACTCTGGTTTATTTCCTTCTAACTTTTCCCATATACACGTATTCAATGCACTTATTCTTTGGTTTGTTCTTGTGCATGCATGTAGTGTGTATGTAGCTGTATGTGCTGTGGGAGGAACTGAACCTGGGATCTTGTGCATGCTAAGCACCTTCTCTGTTCTCAGTAGATGTAATTATTCTTATACCGAACATATGGCATCCTTCTTGTAGGTATTATATCTATTGTATTTATCCATTTCAGTCACTATTCTTGAGAAGTATTATAATGAAATATCAGTACACCCTTGGAATATAGCATAACATTTGATCACTTTCTTGTTTTGGAAAATCAAGTAGTGAGTACCTTCCATTAGCGTAGATAACGCTAGCATTAGCTTCTTTGCACGTGTATCACTGCACTTATGTCAGATTTCTCTAAAAGTACTTACACGTGTTTATTCCAAGAAAAATCATTAGATATTTTTGAGGCCCTTAATTTTTATTATCATAAACATATACACTTTCAATAGTAGAATATAAAAAGTTCCATCTTGCCTTTCCCATAATATTTTTCACTATCAATAAAGTATAGGATTTCAGAGCCCAGAGTCCTATGAATCTTTGCATGGCATCGAGAATCTGGGCATTTTTTGGAAAGAGTGGTTGATGACAGAATTTTTAAAAATTGCATTTTTCTTATGTTTTGCTTAATTTTTCATGTCTTAGATAACAAATGAGGTTGAACATTTCTGACGCATTTATCAGCCACCTGTCTCTCTGCTGAGATTTGTCTTCTAATGTCCTTGCTCTTGTCTCCATTGGAGTATTTGTCTCTGTGCTTCTGACTCACAAGAGCTTCTCATAAATGAAAGAAATGAATCCTTGCATGTCATATTTGTGTGGTTTTTCATGAGGAGACTCTGAAAATGACTCTGGAATCAGTGCCACAGAGGGTTGTCTTTGTTATCTGTCATTCCTATAGTTAAGGCTTTTCTCAATTAGAGATCAGTACAATATATGCTTGTAATTTCTTGCAATGTTTTATGGATTGTCAAGTATTTAACCCATCTAGAATTCAATATATTATTCATTCATTTATTAATTTCTCCTTTTAACAAACATTTATTTTGCTCTAATTATGCATCAGGCACTTCATGTAAACTGAGAATTTTAACTTGATATTCCACTCAACTGACTTAGTTATTTTTCTCCATTATTACTTATTACCTTCTCAATTGCTTTTTTATTACATTTAAAAATTTTTATTAAATTTATTAAATATTAACATATACTGCGTGGATGTTTATCTCATTGATACAGTTGCATATGTGTTTTTATTAAATATTAAATAACTTTGCTAATTGTACTGAGTTTATTTGATAGCATGTAGATTTAATAATGAAATCTACATGATGCTTGACACTCTGAGTGCTGTTTCCTTATTCATTTGCCTTTGATTCTCCCACCAGGTTCTCACTCTCTCCAACCACCGCAGCTCTAAGATTTATTTGACTGACAGGCATTTCTTCTTCTCGTTGCTCATCTAGATTTTGTTGAATCCAAAACCAATATTTAGCAGATGCAATCAGAATTATTTCATAAGGGAATTGATATGCACAGCAGGTTAGAAATCCTGTGTGGATGTTGTTCTGTCTTCCCTGTGTGTCACAGGAAGACATATCCATATATGCCACCCGAGCTGAATTTGTTCATTCAGAGGGGTATTCCAACAGCCTCTGCTCCTGTCCCTTTAATTTACACAGCTCAGCGCTCTTCCATTTGGGATTCAGGGTTGCTTATTAATTTGTTATGAATTATAAATTTGATCTCCGGGTCTCAGGTTTTTGTCTTTGGTGATGCACAGTCACTGGCCTGATTTCTGGTGAAATCTGGAACCACTGGGCTGCCAAGCAACTGTGCAGCAGATGAGACACCAGCCCCTCACATGCCTCTGAAATAGGCGTAGGGCCCTGTAACTGGGGGGAATTGCTGCATTAGAACTATCTCCTTTTCATCTCAAAGAACCTTTTGAATGATGCAAAATTAAGTAGATTTTGTCGCTCAAATCAATTTGAGAGTGCTTTCCTGTAAAACGAGTAACTTTTCATCCTGTGCTCATGATTTCCACATCTTACCATCTGGCTTTATGCTCTCTGGGTCTGTGCTCCTTTTCATTTTTATGCCATAATTTTTCTTGACTCTGTTATCTGGTTTTATGCTTTTGGTTTGTACAGCTTCACTAATTCCTCGGTTCCCTTTTGCTATATGAACTATGTTCCTATTAGTTTGTTGTTTCTCTTCTTAGTGATATGGAAGACTGTCTCAATGGAAAACAACCCCGTTTGTTCTGATCTGGGGGAGGCTCTGCCCCAGCCGATCCAGAATGGACAGGTGGGAAGCAAGACAGAGTCTGGGCTCTCAGGCCGTGATCCATCTCTCACCTGGGTCCAGGATCTCAGTAGGATCTCACTTGTGAGGAGGTAGGAAGGAATATTCAGTAATAATATTCAGCAATAATTTTTCTTGGAGAATAATAATTTCTGCCTAGAGTAGAACTCGCAACGGCTTCTTGGTTGCTGTCTATGTGTGCTATGTTTGTTTGTTTGTTGTTTGGTTTTGATCAACATTTTGAGGAAGTTCTGTTTTCTACCACGTAGCCCACTGAAGCTGAGATCCATCAACTGTTTGTGGTAAGTACACCCCCACCTCCGTGACCCCTCTGCAAATTGGACTCATGTCGTTTGGGAAAGTCCACGGATCTTTCTTTTGTATATTCATTCAGAAATCGGGCGGAGAGAGTGGAAGTCCTCAGAAGACCTTTGGTGCCATCTTGGGAAGCATGTTCCCAACTGTGGTTTCGAGTCTGGGGCCGAGAACTAGAGAACCAACCAACAATACATTTCTCACTCAGCTCCCTCTGCCTTGGAAACTGTTCTCCCAATGCTCACATGCTGAAGGCTTCATTTTCAGCCCCAGGCAGTAGTGGAACCTGGTGAAGGGAAGTTAGATCGCTGGTGCTTGTCCAACACAAAATGCCAGTTCCTCCTCTTCCACTCCCTTTGCTTCTCAGCCCCATGAGATGAGTGGATTTGTTTTATCACGTCGGACAAAAGTGTGTGTGGCTTTGTCCTTCCGGGAGGTGCGGTTTTGCTAAGAACCAAGGCAGTGGGGCCGCAGACCAGGACTGACACCAAAAGAAGTCTTTTTTTTTTTTTCTTTATGAGCTGATTTTGTAAGATGTTGTATCATTGTGCATCCAACAACAATGTGCTGGCCTGGGACAGGCTCTTCTGTCAGGTTGAACACATGGTGTGACTGCAGCTTTGTCCTTCGCCTTTAGCTGGGAGAAGATATGCGTTCTCTCTGTTTCATTAATCCGCTCAACACTACTTATGGATTACACTAAGTCTCCCTCATGGCAGTGGGTATCTGAGTGTCCTCAGGCTCCTACCTGGCACTGTAACCACAAGTTACAGTATTAGGGATATTCTAAAGAGACATTGTGTCCCTCCCTTTGATTGTCAAACTATTAAGATAATAGACCCAAAGGAATGGGAATTCCCCTAGGGATCTTTTACTAGAAGAAGAGAAAGCCGAAAGCCTGGGCCAGGCAGAGAAGAAAGATTTCTCCCAGAAAGAGATTTGGAACTTGTTAGTGCCCTTACAGAAGAGCTGAAGATGGGGCAGTGGTGGGTGGGGCCACACACTCACTGGGGGTGCTTGGAAGTATGACTCTGACTCTGGTCCTCTCCTTGAACCTTAGCATCTCTTGAAGAGCCCAAAAATGGACTTCAGAAAGGTCACTTGGGGTCTTTGTACCTCTTTCTAGTCTGACCACATTGAATAAAACTTTTTGCTTTTCACTGATACTTTGGTATTTTAATTATCTTATCAGTGATGGGTACCAGAACCTGGCTTGTTAAGACACAGACTGTGACTCTAAACCTAAAAACAGTACCAGAATTGAAAGTAATCTCAAGTACCATTTCAAAATATCCATTTGCCACTCATGATACACCTCTGAATATGTGATGAACCTCTGTGGTGGTTTGAAAGAAAAATGTCTCCCATTGGCTCATATATTTGAACAATTGGTGTCTAGTTGGTAGTTGTCCTAGTCAGGGTTTCTATTGCTGTGATGAAACACCATGACCAAAAGTAAAATGGGGGGGGAGGGTTTGTTTGGATTATACTTGCCCAGAATAGTCTATCACCGAAGGAAGTCAGGACAGGAACTCCAACTGGGAAGGATCCTGGAGGAAAGAGCTGATGCAGAGGCCATGGATGGGTACTGGTTTCTGGCTTGTTTCCCATGGCTTGCTCAGCTGCTTTCTTCTAGAACCCAGGACCACCAGCCCAGGGATGGCACCCTCACAATGAACAGGACCCTCCCCCATCAATCACTAATAAGAATGTACCCTATGGCCTTGTCCACAGTCCAATCTTAAAGAGACATTTTCTCATTCAAGGTTGAGGTTCCTTCCTCTCAGATGACTATAGCTTGTGTCAAGTTGAGATAAACTGGCCAGCACAGCAGTGTCGTTGGAGAAGGTCGTGGAGGTAGATTCTTGCTGCAGGAAGTACGTCACTGGAGGTGGGCTTTAAGGGTTTATAGGATCATCCTGCTTCCTGCTCCTTCTCTCTGCTTCCTGTATGTGGATAGAAATGCAACCAGCCAGCTTCCTATTCCTGCTAGCATGCCATGCTTTTCCAGCCATCATGGACCATGTGCCAGAACAAACGGTTTCTTCTATAACTTGCTGTTGGCCGTGGTATAATATATCACAACACAAACCCTGCCAGCTGCCCTCTGCTTCCAGGGTTTCTACAGAGAAGTCTGGAAAGCACTGGTAACAGTGGTAATGGCTAACGGTTTGGTAAGCAGTAATATTATATGAAGAGGAAAGGACGATGTACCCAGGGTCGGGGTCAGGACAGAACACCTAACACAGCTCAGAAGGGGAGCTGAGGCCCCTGGAACACACCAGTAGTGTTGGGGAAAGAAGAGAGAGAACACATTTAAGGAATATTTAAGTAGAACTGCTTAGCGGAAGGATGAGGAAGAGGAGACACACGTGACTGGCAGCCTTAGGGTATGTGCAGAGCATACAGGAGGGAGAGACTCAGTGTAGAGGCAGAGAGAGGCCGCAGGGCAGGCTCATTGACAAGGGGACAGCGGGTAGGTAGGATTAAAGATCAATGAGCTGGAGAAAACATGTTGTTGTTAGGACAATGATTGCCATTCCTGTGAGGGCTGCTGATCTGACGAGCCCATTTTCTCTGAGACGGTCCTTCCCTGGGCTGCATGTAGTCCTTGTCATACAAACTCTCTTCCTGTGTCCAGCTACCACTCACCTCGTGCAGGAACAAGATCTCCTGGATGCCATATCTCAGGACTATCTTCAGACTTCATGACCATTACGTCGTGTGCAAAAAAAAATCACCAGAATAGCAGGGCAGTGAAGAAGCATGTTGGAGATGGTGGGCACTGTCCGGAGACCTTGAGAGTCAGGGCCTTGCTGTAGGCAAACCCTTGGAGTCTGGACGTGCAAGAAGGAGACTTGCCTTCACTGCTCCAGCCCCTGGCAGGGAGAAGCAAGTCGTGGATTTACTCCGTGATCTTTTTTCTGTTGTACCTGAGGGGGTGGACAGAAAACACAGACCCAGCAGGTGCCCTGCTCCTGTAGGCTCCTCTATTACCCTTCTGTTTGGGGCTTCCTTTTCTCAGCTGCCACGTCACTGGGCTCTTGTGGTTCTAAAACACAGAAGGGTCAGTGAGAGCCTGTGGTGAACCTGTCACAAATAACAGAGCCAAGTGTTAGCAACAAAGAACCGCAACTGATCAAACTAACTACAGCCGAGTGAGTTTCCGCGTGAGAGATATGTGGTGGTAAATCCTAAGTGGCAACTTGATTGGACTGAGAAATATCTAGGAGATTATTGCGGCACCCTTTGGGGTGTCTCAGTCAGTGAGGGTGGTTCCAGCAATGGATGATAGGAGAGCTCTGGTATAAGCAACGCTTTAACCCGTGGGTGGATTCAGAAATTGTATATTCAGAAATTGTATATTCAGAAATTGTATATTCAGAATTTGAATATTCAGAATTTGAATATTCGTCTATGAGGAGGTAGCAGAGCGGTGGGAGGTGCGGCCTGGTACATGGGTGTAAGGCCGTGGGGCATGGTGGGAAGGATTGTCTACCTGACTCTTCGAGCGGAAGGTGGGTCCTGAGGTATCCCTGAGACAGACTTTCCCCTCTCAGAGATCAACTGAAACCTGACAGGAGATTGGTGACAACTGACTGACAACTCATTCCTAAGGGCCAGTCTCCAGTCTGGAAGAGGAGAGGTTGACTTTGACTGAACCCAGGAGAGGTTACTCCAGGTTCTCAAGCAGAAGCTCTGAAGTGCACTGACCTCAGCAACAGCCCTTCCATGAATCTGGTGGCCAAGACACAGGGACTTCCTTGGGGAGGACTGCACCAGGGAAAGCAAGAGTTCCATAGACATGACCAGTCACTGGCAGACAGACTTGTCTGGAGGCAAGGACATCATGAGTGCTTTGCTTACCTTCTGGCACGTTCTATCCGTAGATTCAGCACAAAAAAAAAAAAAAGCTAAGGAACTTTTAAAGAGCCCTACCTGACAGAGCCAACCTTGTGATCTAGTGTGTCTGTTAGGAATGACTTTTCGGCTACAAATAACCCGAATCCCATTTAACAGTGCCTTTGTGACACAAACATTTATTATTGTCTTAGCAGGGAAGTCTGAAGCTAGCTGATTCAACAGTTTGTTGTCTAAAAAGCCAGGCTTTCTCCCACCTTTCTGCTGTGCTGCTCAAGAACACTAGCTTTTTTGTGTGTTTGTTCACCGTTACAAGATGACCGCTGCGTTGCCAACTCTCTCAGTCATGCCCAAAAGAAGTACACATCATGGCAGCTTGTTCTTTCCCCATAAAACCCCATTTATTACAATCCTTTCCCTTCATAAATTCTCTCTCTGCCTCACTTATCAATACTAAGTCTCAGTTCTATTGGCCAGAGGGGCTAGGAAGGGGCGAAGGGAAGAACGTTAAGACTGGGTTTTGAAGGGTCAAATAATAGCATATCCCACCTCCTGTATGGTAGGTACCTGGAGGCAGAAGATGTCTTCCCCTAGGTTTAAGGAGACTTGTTTGCTAGCGCTACAAAGACCTTTGCAAGAGGAGCAAAACAAACTATAGCTGCCTTGGACAAAAATCCATTCAAGCTTAAAATGCAAGAGCATTAGCCGCTCAGAGCCATCACCGAGGAGAGATAAAATACGTCTGCTCTCTCCAGACCTCGGAGATGCTTGCAGCGTGATTGTTTTTTTGGCTGAGAAAGCTGCTTAGCCTACAGAAAAAGGAATGTACCTGAACATTTATGAGTCGGCTTTTCAAAGACAGCAACCCATCTTCCCCTTCACCCCTCCCATTTACCCTTCCCTGTAAAGGAACACTTAGCAAAACTAAATAAATTATCAGTCAGCCCATGAGAAAAGGCTCTCATAGGGCAGTGCAGGGGAGTGTGTGCAGAGGCAGAAGGCCATCTTCAGAGCTGAAGTCATGGGCTGGGGAGAGGGGAGGAAATGAGAGGCTAAGAGAGTGGAGAGGCTAGGGAGAAGCAAAGAGGCAGGGGTGGGGGAGGCTAGGGGAGAAGTGGAGAGGCTAGAGGAAGGGGAGAGGCTAGGGGAGGGATAAGAAGCTAGAAGAAGAGCAGAGAGGCCAGGGGAGGAGGGTAGAGGCTAGGGGGAGGAGGGAGAAATCAGGAGAGGCTAGCAGAGGAGAAGAGAGGTTAGGGAGGGGAGGAGAAGCTAGGGGAGGAAAAGAGGGGTTAAAGAAGAAGGGGAGAGGATACAGGAGAGCCAGGCGGACAGAGAAGTCAGCAGGTTACCCTCTTCCTTGTTCTTCCTCTTGCAGCAAGAAGACCTAGAGACCTTGCACTGACTCAGAGGACCCACTGGCCAAGCTCTTGTCCTGTAGTTGTTGAACAAGGCACCAACGTGCAGGAGCTGAGCTAAAGCCAGCATCGCACGGCCCTGGCTCCAAAGCTTGGCTTCACTATATTCTCCCTGGCTGACCTGTGGTTGGGTTCTGGACTTGGCCTTATCTGGAAACTGACTATGATACTTACCCAGGCCATGGTAATAACATTTGTCTCTGCTATGGGCAAGGTTATGTCTTTCTTCTCTATTCTGCAGGGTGCAGTGTTCAATCCCCACATGACTGCAATTGATCTGGAGCTCTCTGGAGGTAACCTGGGTCAAACCAGCTCTACAGTGGGCCAGATCCCACTGTGCTGTTGGCTCAGGAGAAGTAAGGAGAGATGTCTTTTGCTTCTCTGTGCCCTGGGGAGAGGTCAGGCAAATCATCAGCTCCAAGACAGGAAGAATCTCACCATGCCCCAGGTGAGCCAGCATCTTCAGCTTGGACTTCCAGCCTCCAGAGCTGTGAGAACAAATGCCTGCCAAGACTGCATTTTGTTACATCCACTCAAGGTAGCTTATACAGTCTGCTAAGTTGCTTGAAAGAAGCAACTAGGAGTAAGCAGGTATAGGTAGTAGTGAGTGGCTATAGATGGTGCAAATCTGAGTAACCATGGTGCCATATTTCCTGACCTTTTGAACTCATGAGGCATCTGGAGCCAGAAGATGCTGAGAAGCTGTCTTAGTCAGTTCCACTGCTGTGAGCCATGACCACAACTCTTAACAAAGAAAGCATTTAACTGGGGGCTGGCTTACAGTTTCAGATGTTTAGTCCATTATGCTGGTAACATGCAGGCAGACAGGATGCTGGAGAAGGAGCTGAGAGTTCTACATGCGGATTCACAAGCAGCAGGAAGAGAGAGCAGCTGGGCCTGGTTCAGGCCCTTAAAACCTCAAAGCCCACCCCCAGTGACACACTCCCTCCAATAAGGCCACACCTACTCCAACAAGGCCACACCTCCAAATCCCTTCCACATAGTTCCACTTCCTGATGACCAGACACTCAAACATAAGAGCCCAAGAGGGCCATTCTTATTCAAAATACAAAGGCCATATAGGTGAGTAGGATCAGTGCTCACAGGCCTGCCTGTGTGGCCCCTGCCCTAAGGAATGGGGATTAGCTATTCCCACATCACCCTTGTCACAACAGAAACAAGGCGTGACCTCCTGCTTCTCTGGGACAAACAACAGGGCTGAATATTTTCTGGAATAAGCAGCCATCTCCCCTGAAATGTGAATGCCCCCAAATTTTAGGGAACAAACAGGTTAACCTTGGCCCATTGAGGTCAAGATTTCAAACCCATTCTAGTCTCTGAGAGGAAACTGAAAAGGTCTCTGTGACAAGGTACCTTCCAAAGTCTAGCTTCCGTCCGGTTAGTTTAAAGCATGCCAATACTCCCTCAAAGGCATAGTGCATTTCCTTTTCCACTGGGGAAGAAGAAAAAGGAAAAGGTTGCTCTCTCTACAATGTCTGTTTCCACGATGAACCAGACCAGACACTGCTCCCTTGGGCCACTCCAAATCAGAGGCCTGAGATACGAAGTACTGATAGCTGTTAGGGGACCACTCTGCCCTCTGACTGCAGCTCTGGTTTCGATGAGCAGAAGTGTGGGGCACGAGGTCTGTGCATGCATGCAGGTCTTGGCTCTGTGTCCTTCTAGCTGGCCACTGTGAGAGGACCCAATAAGCCTGCCTAACCTGGAGCCCTCCATGGCAATGAGGCGTGTCTCTACCGGGTGCTGAGGGTGTGGCTCCGCTCCACCGGGGCAGAGCTACCACCCTATCATATATAGCTCTGAGCATTTATACCCTGGGCTCTTTATGGCTTTGGAAGCATTTATTGGAAAATCCAGCCTTTCATTTGTCTTTGCCATCATAGAAGCATGGGAGAGTTCTGTCTTTGTCTCCAGCTCAGTCTCTCTCTCTCTCTCCCTCTCAGGAAAACAAGCTAGGTTACCATTTCCTTCTGGGGGCAAAAGCCAGCCATGCAAACATCTACTAAGATGATTTCACAGGCTATGCTAATTATTTTTTAGGGCAAGCATAATAAAACCCAGGTGACTTGCCTCCAGCCATTTCTCCTTATCTTCACATAGCCCCGGATCATTTTCCCAGCGTGGCAAGCAATTACCATGAGCAAGGCGGTTTTCAGGAGACATTCTGTGTTGGAACCCCGCTAGAGCCCACAAAGGTTAATGTGCCTCTGCTCTGCAAAATCAAGGCGCTATCTTATGGATTGTAAGACATGCCCGTGACACTTGAGTCTAGACAATTTACAAGATCAGCAAAACAGAGGGGGGTTCCACCTGGCGTCTCCACTAATGATTTTCTCATCAGAGCTTAGCTCAGTGTGGCATGGTGGTTTGCAACACCTTTCTGTGGGGGCGCAGGCTTGGCCCATATACCATCTCTCTAGGGGTGCTAAAGAGTTTAGGGGAGACAATCTGCTTTTGCTTGCACAAACCTAGAGCTGTATTTTCACTGAGAAAAGAATGTATTTCATTGTTTCTCATCATTATCACACAATTTATTTAAATTAAGAGTTAAATGTTAAATGTATCCTCCACATGCAGGGAAAATAGGAATGGCCAGGAGAGCTGACAAAATATCTCTAGAAAGGAAAATTAAGTCCTAGACACTGATGGGGACAGTGAGCTTTATTATGTGCTCACCATTAAGTTGATACCATGCTTGCCCAGCATGCATGAAGACTTCCCCGAGGTTAGTCTCCAGCACTGAACATGAGGGTACATGCCTGTAACTCAAGCACTTGGAAGGAGGGGACAGGAGGATCATTAATTCCAGGTCATGCTCAGTTACAGAGTGAGTTTGAAGCCAGCCTAAATTATAAGGCTCTGCCAAGAAGAAAAGGAAGAAGAAGAGGAAGAGGGGGAGGAGGATGAAAGAGAAGAACAAAAAGAAGAGAAAGAGAAAGAGGAAGATGAAAAAGAGGAGGAAGAGGAAGGAGAAAAATAAGAAGGAAGAAGAAGGAGAATGGGGAAGGAGAGGAAGAGGAAGGAGAAGGAGATGGAGGAGGAGGAGGAGGAGGAGGAGGAGAAGAAGAAGAAGAAGAAGAAGAAGAAGAAGAAGAAGAAGAAGAAGAAGAAGAAGAAGAAGAAGAAGAAGAAGAAGAAGAAGAAGAAGAAGAAGAAGAAGAAGAAGAAGGACTCAGTGGATAAAGGCGCTTACCTCCAAGCTTGTCAACCTGAGTTTGATTCCCAGAACCCACAAGATGGAAGGAGAGAATAAACTCCTCTGACCTCCACACATGCGTCTTGGTAAACACACCCTTAATTAAAATGAAAGCAAAAATAAATAAACAATAGATGTTAGCTCAGCTGTGACCTGGGGGCTTTCTTCCATGCAGTCCCTGTCACTGTCACTTGTCACCGGGTCCTCTCCATGTCTTGGTTACTTTTCTTGATGTTCTAACAGAATCCCCTGGACATACAGCAACTTAAGGAAGGATGAGCTTCATTCACTTCACAGCTCAAGGGCACAGGCCATCAGGGCAGGGGAAGTTAAGGCCACAGGCGCTTGAAATGTCTGGTCACATGACACCCACAGTCAAGAAGCTGAAAGGATGTGGTACTCAGTTCGCTTCACTCTTAGTAGTCTAGGACCAAAGCCCAGGGACGGAATTAACCTAATCAAGAGACTCCCCCACAGCCATGGCCAGAAACTAACCCAACCTAGAAAATCCTTCACACTGGTAGTTCCAGATGCTTGTCATCTCCTAGGTGAAATTAGACCCTATCAAGTTGACAATATTGACCATCGTACTCCAAACCTGGGTTTTGTCTTCTTCGCCTCAGTGCCTACTCTCTGAAATGGTTGCAGTTATTCACTAAAATGGCTTAGTGGCTCTCATCCCCCTAGGATGCCACCCCTGTAACAATGAATTTGCCTAATTTTGTTCACTATTTTATCACCAGAGCCCAGAGATCATGCCCTGAGAAGCCCCTAAAAAATATGTTAGCACTTTCATATTTTGTCTCCATTTCTCCTTGGAAGCAAAGTGTGGGTGTCATCTTTGGCATCTGCTCAATTAAAAACCCACCACTGATTTTCTCTGATGTATTCACTCATTCATCTACAGATATTTTAATATGTATGTGGACAGTGTGTTATAAAGTTTCCCTGTCGTGGTTAACTTTGTAGCTCAAGACTGTATTATGTTGGGGAGCTGGCTCAGTTAAGCCAAGTGATTTCTACACAAACATGAGTTTGAATCTCCAGTACTCATGTGAGAGATGGCACCGTCTCTCTCTGGTGCTCAGAGGAGTAAGGCAGGTAGCTCAAGAGGCTTGTTGGCTTGCTGGAAGCAAGTCTAGCCAATCAGTGAGCTCCAGGTCAGTAAGAGACACGGGACTGAGAAAGACATCTGACACCTGACATCAATTTACCTTTGTATGCATAGGTGTGAGAGGGGGGTGCGTGCACACCCACATACATGCACACGCCCACAATATGTTATTTGGAGATCTCTCTCTCTCTCTGGGGATAGTCAGAAGTGATCTAGAACTTAGGCTGTTTTGTTGAAAGCCTAATTAAAGCCTAATTATGAGCGAAATTATAGTGTTATTGGAGCCTGTGAGCCTTGTTGCACCCTGCCAAAGCCACTGAATGAAGCAAAGGATAGGGTCTCTGCTGAAGCTCCCCCAACAGCCCACTGCTCATTTGCTTCTTCACTACACAGATGTGGGACTCAAGGTTTTGGGAGATAAACCCACTTAAACAGTGTCCCAGCTGTTAAGCAGTGGAGAAAGCTTGATGAGGAGCCTTCGGTCTTGATGGATCCCATCAGTGTGCTGGCTGGGAGACTCCAGTGTAGTCTTCATGCACAGCCAAGGAGCAGGTTGTGCAGGCTTTCATCTTACCTGCTCTCTAGTGACAGGGAAAGCAATGCAGAAAAAGCCATAGCTGTCAGAACAATTAGAGTTGGAAGTGACTCTTGGATTGTCCGCCTTCACCTTCCTAGGCGAACTCCCAAGAACACGAGTGATAAAGTAATCTACTCAATGTCGTAGAACCAGTAAGTGTTGATAACAAGGTCAAAATCGAGATTTGAGGGTTTCCAATCCTGACCTTCCCTACAGGAGAGTCTCCGTGACAGGACAGAGATGTCGCTGTGTAGCTTATAGCAGAAGAAAGGATTGTGGGTCAAGCATCTTCTAGCCCTAATGTCACCTAGAGCTATGACTCACTCAGCCCTTTCTCTCTCATCTCTGTGTCCCCAGATGTGTTGTCTTTGCTTTCTGTCCTGCCTGGTTTCTGTTCTCCCACCAGGTTCATAGCCATTATGCCCCAAAGAAATCACACAGAGGTCTATATTAATGGTAAATTGATTGGCCCATTAGCTCAGGCTTCTTATTAACTCTTATAACTTTTATTAACCCATTATTTTTATCTGTGTTAGCCATATAACTCGGTACCTTTTTCAGTGGGGCAATCACATCTTCCTTCTTCTGTGTCTGGGCAGGACTGGGGAGGAATGGGCTTCCTCCTTCCCAGAATTTTCCTGTTCTCATTGACCTGCCTCTACTTCCTGTTTGATTGTCCTGCCTATACTTCCTGCCTGGCTACTGGCCAATCAGCGTTTATTTAAAACATAATTGACAGAATATAGACAATTGTCCTGTACCACTTCCCCCTCTTTTTTTTAAAAAAAAAAAAAACAAGAACATCTGTAGTCCATTTTTTGGAATGTGGGCATAGTTTTCCAGGCTACTTCCTGCTTGTTGGGGGTGTTGATAATCTTATGGGCACCTAAAGAAAATTTAGAAGTATGATCAAGTCCTGACTGGAGTATCCTGTGAGGCTTGATCATCTCAGGCAGCATCTTGAACCTGTTCTGGATGTAGACCTCAAGACATCTGGGCCATCTGTTCCTACCAGAGATTTCTCAGGTGGTCTTCCTTGATCAAACCTGATTTTTCTTAACTCAGAATGAAACCACAGCCTCTCATTTCTAGTGGAAACAAAAGCAAATTCTCTTCTCCAAAGTAACATACCTTTTGACTTCAATTTTGAAGTCAAGGTATTTTCAAAATACCTATTTGGATTAATTCAGAAGCATTTATATATATATATATATCTTTTAGCAGCTGTTGCTCCTTCCTCGGCATTCAAACAATTCAAAGAGAGCATAATAACATACAGTATCCAGATTCTCTGTGTATTTTCCATCTTTATGTGGTTTTACTTTAACCTCTATTTCTTTTATTTTTACTTTACTTTTTGAGACAGGTTCTCTGTATATCTTTGGCTGTCCTGTAACTCCCTCTGTAGACCAGGCTGTCTTTGAACTCACAGAGATCCACCTGCCTCTAACTCCCAAGTGCTGGGATTAAAGGTGTGCACCTTGAATTCACAGAGGTCTGTTTGCCTCTGCCAATATAGGAAGTGGTGCAGGATAATTGTCTATATTCTGTCAATTATGTTTTAAATAAATGCTCAGGTGCAGACATAAGTCACAAAACAATCCCACACCAGTTTGGAATTATGATTAATAAAAGTGTTATTTATTTAAGGGGAAAACTTACAGATCACTATCCTAGACAATAGCCCTCTGCACAACCAGGAACAAAGTCTAGTAGCTGGAGCCAGAAGCAAGAGAGAGAGAGAGCAGGGCTACTGCTGCTTTTTAAAGCAAAAGAGACCACACCTAAGTGGGCTGGTATCTTAAAGGCAATTGGCTGAAGGAGTGGAAGGAGCTCCCGCAGCACCCAGATGCAACTCCCGGTTGGTATAGCAGGTGCTGTCTGGTGATAAACTGCCCAGACACTCATCCAGCCTCTACTTTCCTGACTATGCAAAAGCTCCTGTTCTGTAGAGACTATATGAGCTGCCTGGTTTTTGATACACTCTCCAAGCCACTCAGCCACTGGTCCTGTTGGCTCCTTTCTCTTCTCTGTCTCTCATAACACTTGTGTTTGTTCACTTCATACCACTTTCCCAACAAGCACAAATGTGTGAGTCTCCAGCTTTTCCAACCCTGCAGCCCTCTTAGATCTCCCTCTTCCAAATCCCATGGCACTATGCCACCCAATACTCTCTTAAGCTTTAGAACCCTTTACGCTGTTCCCAGTCATGTAAGGTAGGGCTGACTCATTTCCCCAGCTAGACTGAGAGCCCAGAGCTGATGCTTTAGATTGGCTGAAATAGAGATTTTTGTTGTTTTATTCTTTAAACAAATAGTAGGCTTTAAAATAATGTGGTTTTTAGTGGTTAGGTAAGACAAGCAAATTGGTCCTGTGTTAGCATCACATCCTCTGGATCCTAACACTGCCCACAGTTAGACCACGGTATCTAAGGGTAGGCTTCACTCAGCAGTACTTTTCCCCAGCCATTCTATGACTTCCTATGAATTAGTCACTACTGACACCCATTCTGGGCCTGGAAGTATCATGGCTCCTTTCCACCCCTTTTCTTCCTGAAAGGAAGTTGACTCTGAGTTCCAGACATCATTCTGATGACTATGTCAACAGTCTTTGATGTCACCGGTCCCTGGTTATGATTTTGTTGTTGGAAGTGGTCAACAGAGAAGCCAGGCTGGTTGGAAGGCAACGTTAATCCCGCTCCCCCCAAAACAGAATCAAACCTGCCCTGACATCAAAACAGGTCCCGCAGAATATTTGTCTGAGTGATTTCTGCTTTTATCAACCTTCTCTGTAAACTTCCTCCAGTGTTAGCACCTTGACAAGTCTGTTGAAGACAGACCTGACCCTGTGAAGGCTTCAGGAAGATTGTTGGACATGAACAAAGCAAAAGTCAGAGCTTTATGTCACAAAAATAACAGCTGGGGACACTTGAATGGAAGAGGTTTTAGGAAGGCCCAGGAAAGAGTGCGTTCATGCACATGTGTGCACACCCCACAGCTCTGTTTGGACACATCCCCTCATCATCTACTTAAAATGTACAAATACTAAAAGAAATCTTGAAAGAGTTCTGTGGACACATGCAAAGGAGAGAGGAAATTGGACTGTGCCCTCACTGAAAGGCACTTCTCCTTGCCATTTCCACCCAGCCACTGTTCTTCCAGTTTGCCCCTGAACAAGTCATTTACAAGAGATGGCTGTCGTGGAGCATAAAAAAATAATTTAAAAAATCTTCAAAAGGCTGGCAGCATAAAACCCCCTGGCTCTGTCGTTTCTCTGTTTCTGCAAGCAGCAAAAGATCCATAATTCTCACACTTAATGTAATTCCAAGGCATCTAAAGTGATTTACAGTCGGTTTACTCAATACTTTCAGCTTTATTTAATGTAACAGTTATGGCACATAAAAAGTTTATTGACAATCCTTTGGGAGTGCGATTGAGTAAGAAAGAGTCATTGCTAATACCATTACAGAAACAGAAAGCAGGAGGCTCAGCCCGTTTCCTCTGTGACCTTTGTGAATCCTCAAGTAAGGGTTACACAGGGAAGGGTCTGTCTCCACCTCTGCATGCCTCTGGATCTGCAATCAGCCCAGCCTGCCTGCTAGAGCAGCCATTTTGGCTGGTTTGGACATCTCTTTTCAAGCCTGTCCCAGCTATGTCCCCTGGAAAATTGCCTTTGGTTTAGATTGCTCTGGAGTCTCCATTACCCTGCAGGGTCCTGATTCAGCAAGGCCTGCTAAGGGGAAAAGAAAAAAATACATTGTTATTTTCCCTTCCCATGCTGCTTTGTTCTCTGTCCATTTGACTCACCTCTGCCAGAGTTCTGCTCCATCCCTTTCCGTCCCAGAGGAAGAGGACACTGAGAAATAGGAAGATGCTTTCCAGGCCAAGTTTTGTCGCTGGCCTGAAGCTGTCAGCTCTTTTGTTTCCCATGGTTTCTGTTGGACAGAAAGGAGGTAATTAAAATAGAACCTTGCCTCCAGGTGTGTCTCCAATGTTTGGCATTCGCCAGGCATCTGCCTCATGGCATAAAGAAAAAGAGGTCTCCCAAAGACAAGGAAGGCCAGAACAAGTCAAGGAGGCTCCTTTTTCTGTGAATTCAACAAAATGGCAAGTTTTCTCTCAAATACCGCATCACCTAAATCCTGGGTTGGTGGATCAGGGCTTCTGAGCACCAGGTGCTGACTGACCGGCCTGCTAAGCAGAACTAACACGAGCATTACTCTTTCTTGACCAAAGGAACACTCTAGTTCCTGTTACAAAACAGGGACTGCTTCCTACTTCAAAGCAAAGCCTTGAGCTTTGGGGGATGATACATTTTACACTTGAAGGTTTTTTGGTTTGTTTG